>PITA01002706.1:0-91678 GCA_004023965.1 Spilogale gracilis | reverse complement strand
ACGGCTAAGACAGGAACAAGGCAAGAAACAAATATTGGAGAGGATGTGGAGAAAGGGGAACCCTCCTACACTGTTGGTGGGAATGCAAGCTTATAGCCATTCTGGAAAACAGTATGGAGGTGTTATGCCCAGATTTTGAGATCCCCAAAGACCACCAGGGAGTCGCCGAGTCCGATGCAAAAGCAAAGAGCCTTTATTTGAGCTAGCTCGAGCTCAGTCTCCCACACCCAACAGTGCAGCGACGAGATGCAGAGAAAGAGAGCGATTTTCAAAATCACGGCAGTTTTATAGGGTCGGCTACCCTACAACCCAGCAATTGCACTACTAGGTATTTACTCCAAAGATACAAATGTAGTGATCCGGAGGGGCACCTGCACCCCAATGTTCATAGCAGCAATGCCCACAATAGCCAAACTATGGAAAGAGCAGTGAGAAGTGAGATGTCCACTGACAGATGAATGGATAAAGAATATATGTGGGATACACACACACACACACACACACACACACACACCACAATGGAATATTACTCAGCCTTCAGAAAGGATGAATACTTACCATTTGCATTGACTGGAAGTTATTATGCTGAATGAAATAAGTCCGTCAGAGAAAGACAATTATTACATGGTTTCACTCATATGGAGAATATAAGAAATAGTGCAGAGGAACATACAGGAAGGAAGGGAAAACTGAAAGCAAAGTCATCAGAGAGGGAGAAAAACCATGACTCAACTATAGGACACAAACAGAGGATTGCTGGCGGGAAGATGGGTGACGGATGGGGTTACTTGGTTATGGGCATTAAGGAAGGCACGGGATGTAATGAACACAGGGTGTTATACAAAACTGATAAATTATTGAACACTACATCTGAAACTAATGATGTACTATATGTTTGGTAATTGAATTTAAATTAGAGAAGAAAATCTAGTGATGGTCTACTACTATAAGAATGATGGTAAACAGGAAAAAGACCCTCCTTTGCAAAGACTAAAAACTTGAAATCAACTCCATCTCTGATTTGATTGAGGGTGGTCTTCCCACTCCTAACTGCTAGCAGTCAGTCAGAAGTATTGCTCTCTCTCTCTCCAGGGGCGCCTGGGTGGCCCAGAGGGTTAAGTCTCTGCCTTTGGCTCAGGTCATGATCTCAGGGTCCTGGGATTGAGCCGCACATCGGGCTCTCTGCTTGGTGGGAAGCCTGCTTCCTCCTCTCTCTCTGCCTGCCTCTCTGCCTACCTGTGATCTATCTCTCTGTCAAATAAATAAAAAATCTTAAAAAAAAAAGTATTGCTCTCTGAAGAGTGATGTTATTCAAAGCCTAAAAATATTTATATATATTTTTTCATTGATGACAGCTGTCCCGTTAGAGGATCTATGGCCTTCTGAAGAGGGACATAGTCAACTGCAGCAACTTGGCAGGAATGAACCCCCAAAGCTCACTCTCGGATCTGTAACTGGCCCCCCAACAGCAAGGCCCAACTAGATGCCACAGGGCAGAGGAGCCCGTTGACAAGTCCATACAGGTCAGCCTCCAGAAGCGGCGAACATGGTGGTGAGGCGTGGAGAATGGGTGGGGTAGAAGATGTGCAAAGAGAAAACACCCAGCCCAATCTTTAAGATATGTGAAATTTAAAAAGTAAGAGAGAGGAAAACGACGTATATCATAGGCTGACTTTTAGGCAGGAGAAAGGAGAGAGAGATGGATTGAGAGAGGTCAGGGCCCAGTAGGACAGGATGGGAGAATCAAGGTGATAGGGGACAGGCTTATGTTACCATGTGGCCGTTTACACGAGTATGGGCCTCGGGGACACAGGACAAAGTGCAGTGACCAAGGGCTAGAATCCTTGAAGCTGAGGCCATCTCTGTCGGATGAGGGGAGGGTTTGAAGGAGAGAGATCTTTTTTTTTTAAAAAAAGTGATTTTATTTATTTGACAGAGAGAAACACGGCCAGAGAGGGAACACAAACAGGGGGAGTGAGAGAGGGAGAAGCAGGCTTCCCGCTGAGCAGGGAGCCGGATGTGGGACTCGATCCCAGGTCTCCAGGATCATGACCTGAGCCGAGGCAGTTGCTCAACCAACTGAGCCACCCAGGCACCCCTGAAGGAGAGAGATCTTGTAGAGAAAAGGGCCTTGGGAGGAGTGGTGGTCTGTAGTTGAGAGGCCCAGCCAGTCTCAGGCAAACTCATGGGAAGGATGCCCCAAACACTCCCCACTCCTTTCCTCTCACGTCCTGCCAAGGGCTCCCATTGGCTCAACTCACCCAGAAGCCAGAGGGCGCAGGAGCCTGTTGGTGTCCTCCAGGTAGAAAGTGGATCTGGGGTATGGGGAGCGGGGGCAAGCTCATGTATAGCACAAAGCCTAACTTCCTTTACACAGGATGGCCTTTTGTCATATTTCAATTTTTCCCTAACCTACGTGCCCACATCACTTTAAAAACACACATCAAAGTAACTGTGGGTTCCTTTTCCCGTTTTGCACCCAGAAGTAAAAAGTCTTACCCTCTGTAAAGAAGAGGCAATTCCAGGCACAGAGCTTGGGCACAACAGCTTCTTCCCTGGATCCCAGAGCTCAGAGCATTCTAGATGAGGCTGTTCGATTGATGGTCAACCAGGACAAGATGGAAATGTCCATATTTGTGTTTCTCTGACCCCAAATGCCTCTCTTCCCAGGCTGCATTTCCCCTTGTTCTTCTGAAAAGTGACAGGTAAGAATTTTTGTCTACCACTGTTGTTCCCTTTACCCCTCTCCCTCCTTTCTCTCCTCCCTTCCTCTCATTTTCCCCCGTAATTTCCTTTTATAACTTACAATTTTGAGCTCACAATTCAGCTCACCATTTGGGAGGCAATTTTCCTGCTCTTACCTTCTTTCAGGCATCATTGTTTAGACAGTCTGGATGGGGTGGCCCAATTTTTCAATTTCCTGACAATATCTTCCTTGAAGAGACTCTCTCTGCTTCCCTTCTTGGGTTTTGTCCTCTGCTGCCTTCTGCATCCCAGTCAGGAACAGCCTCAAAAGCACACAACTGTTTCTCCTCTAACAGGAGAGGGGTCCCCTGACTTCTGGCACTTTGGTAGAAACTGTCTTTCTCATAGCTTCAGTGACACTTCCTTCTCAATAAAATATGCTCTTTCAAACAGGTGTTGAGGAATATGACATTTGAAATATATAATAGCTGCATTCGAATATAAGCCTTCATACAGCTAGCGAAAAGAAGAAAGGGAACTCACAGATGTGGAAAATCCATTCAAAGGATATGCATATCTTCCCATCCTGATGCCTTCACTCTGCCCTACCCCTTTACTACGTTCTGATATTCCCAGTTTCGTCTACAAACTTCTCCTTCCACTGAAGGATTCTGAAATTAAGACAGATCCTTTCCCTCTTATTTTTACAATAACACCTGTCTGTGCTGGGAACGTTTAAAACAAACAGTTAAGGAAAACAAACAAACAAAACCATATTATTTGAGTTAATATTTGGGTATATTTCCCTTCCAGATATTCCTTTTGGAAGGTTTTTAGGAGTATCCTGACCTTTCAAAATAAAAATAGGCTTTAAGAAATTTTTAAATTTACTGTAGGAGTAGTTAAATTTACTATAGGAGGTGAACTGTCTTTTTTAAAAACAAGATTTAAAAGGTACACTACAGGAAAATGAAAAACACCATAATCCCCCCTTCCCTCATCTAGGGATCCTAATTTAGTCTTTTGGTATGCATAATGATGTGGGAAAGGCATTGGGATTTGAAGCCTATGGCCAAGAAAGAATTCTTAAGACGTCTTTATTGCAAAAAGATGGTTTTATTTAAGCACAGGGATAGGACCTGTGGAGGAAAGAGCTGCCCTGGGGTCATGAGGAGTGGCCGATTGTATACTTTCAAGTAGGGAGGGGATTCAGGATAGCATAAGTGTCTAAGGAATTTTGGAAGCAAGGTTTCCAGGACTTTGAGGGGTCTAGCTATTGTTGTCTAATAAAATCCGAGTCATGAGACCCTTCAGAGATATATCGGTGGGCCACATGCTTGGGGGGATGATTGCCAATAACACGTATCGTGGGGTGTAGAGATAAAGGAAAGTTCCCAAGAAATCCTTATGTGTTAAAGTAGATTTGCGGGATTGGGGGAGAGGAGGGTGGCTCAGGCTCAGATTGTGTTTTGCCCTTACAAAGTATTAACATTGAAGCAATTGAGTCCCTAGGAATGTCAGTAGGCCTGTTTCCAGGACTTGTCAATGGGCTGTAGGTAGTAAGGAAATTTAACAATTTTTCTTCTGCCTTTGTTTCCCACATCATATCCACCTCTACATCTGTATCTTGACTCTTCTTTTGTTTTCTTTGACAAAACTTAGATCACAGTACATATACTATGTTTTTTTGAACTTACTGACATCTTTCACTGTCAGCAAGTACTGATTTTCACCATTAGCTCTCATACTTTTTGTACCATGGTGAGAAATACATTTGAAACTATGATCTAGTTCACTGTATGTCCAGCACCTCTCAATTTCTAATTGAAATAAAAGTTTCATGAACCACCACTCACCTCTATTATGTATGATGTACTCTGGTTATTTTCATGTTTTATTCTTTTTCATTTTTAAACAATGCTGGTTATGACCCAGTAAATTGATTTCAAGACCCACTAATGGGTTATGACTTACATTTTGAAAAACATTCTCCTAGGCCACAATTTTAATGGCTTTATTGTATTTTGAACTGCAGAGTTTTTAAGTTGCATGGACTCGAGGGGGAGTCGTGTCCAGCCTCTTCACTGAATAGGCAGGGGAGTGTAATTTTTATTTTCTCAATAGCTGGTACAAGAATTCCCCTCAGGGAGGGAATTTTCTTTCTTTAAGGAAATATTTTTATAACTGGGTGTAGGGGGGAAGGGTGTTGCAGTGGGAGTAGCTCTGCAAAGAATAAACAGGAATTTGGAATGGAGATCATTGAGCCTTGTGGCAGAGGTGGGCAGACGCTTAGTTAACAAAACAAAGAACTGGGAACAAAACTCTCCGATATTGAATTTATATTACTTGCATTGCTATGCTGTAAATTCATCCACCCTCTCAAGTTTTCAGTAAGGTTTAGTATCAGATGTCTTTAGGAGCAAATGATAAAAAATAAAAAATCAGATTGGATTAAGAAAAAATAAGCCAGGGGCGCCTGGGTGGCTCAGTTGGTTAAGCGACTGCCTTCGGCTCAGGTCATGATCCCAGAGACCCAGGATCGAGCCCCACATCGGGCTCCCTGCTCTGCGGGAAGCCTACTTCTCCCTCTCTCCCTCCCCCTGCTTGTGTTCCTCCTCTGGCTGTGTTTCTCTCTGTCAAATAAATAAAATCTTAAAAAAAAAAAAAAAAGAAAAAATAAGCCAGGAGTATTTATTTGCCTATGAATTGAATGCACCAGGCATGGCTGGATCCAGGGTCCAGGGCCTTAAATAATGTTATTCACACTTGATATCTTTTTTTTTTTTTAAAGATTTTATTTATTTATTTGACAAAGAACACAAAAAGGAAGAGCAGTAGGAAGGGAGAGAAGCAGGGATCCTGACTAAGGGCTCCATCCCAGGACTCTGGGATCATGAACTGAGCAAAGGTTAATCCCGCTTAACCAACTGAGCCACCCAGGTGCCCCAACAGTTGGTGTCTTTTGATATCTCTTCTCTTTTTTGGTTCTGTGAAAATTAAGAAAAGGAAACCTCTTTTAGAATGGAGTTGGGCGGCCAGCAGGGGGAGCTCTCATGCCCCACCATGCCTTATCAATTGCAGACCCAAAAAGGAGAGGGACCTTGGAGGTAGGTAATGAAGTGGTATGGTGGTAAAAGGCTTTCCTCCTCCCCTGGCAACAGTCCAGCCAGTGAGGGACTGTCACAACTCAGCCAATGAGAAGCCACCATACTTCAAACTCTAAGTTTACTCCAATGGACTTTTTGTTTATAACAGCCTTCCCAACTCCCACTGTCCTCTATAAAAGAGGTTTCCTCTGCTTTGCTCTTTGGACTTGCCTATGGTTTTGCAGTGGCTGCGCTGTGCTGTATTGTGATCCTCTGCTATTCCTCAATATTTCTTTTCTTTTCTTTTTTCTTTTCTTTTTTCTTTTCTTTCCTTTTTCCTTCCCTTTTTCCTTTCCTTTCCTTTCCGCTGCTAAATTAACCGGCAGTTTTTGTTTTTAGGCCAATTGTTCATTCGCAGCTATTGATTCATATATATATATTCATATTCATATTCATATTCATATATATATAGTTTTCCCCAAAAGGCCCAGGGCGAATTCTCATTTGAGTGACTAGGCTCATATGACCATCTTTGATTGATGATATGGCCATCTTAATCACTGTGGCTACGATGATGGGATGCTCTAATTGGCAAGGCCTGGATCACCTGCTCACTCTCGGAGCCAGTGATGGCCTCACATCCATGTTTGCTTGGTTTGAGGTGGGTGAAGAGTGGTTTCCAGAAAGCTGGGTTCACATTGGGCAAATCAGAGGTGGGCATCAAATATGCTATACAGGCTTCATGTGAGCGGTTAGCTTGGTGGCGGTTGAGGAAGGAGCTCAATTGCTCATCTGCCTGCCCCAGTGTCGGAGGGAACCTATGTGCTGCACATCCAGATGATCCTTAAATGGAACTAAGAATAAAATAAAAGCATCCCAGGGAGTTCAAAGAACTCTTGGGAAGGAGATCAGGTTTTCTACAATTTGTACAAAGATAGCTGTATTAATCTTGTGTAGATCATGAAGGAAAGAGGATCCTTGAGGATACCTGGGTTGTATAAACTGGGACAGCGAGGCCCAGAGAGTTTCAGAGACCTGCCCAAAGTCACACAGCTAATTTTTATTAGAGGCCAGATTGAGCACAGTCTCCTGCTGAGGCTCAGCAATATGTCTGCTCATGCAACATTTCCTCTTTTCCACTGTCCCCATCAAACCCAGAAATGTTGCAAGGCTCTTTCCCCCAGATCACATGCCATGTGATGTCCCCACCCATGCCTTGGCACTGCCTAGGGGCTCTGCATGGCACCTGAAGGAGGCGCTTATGTAGGAGGCAGGTTCTAGTCTTTTTAGGAGCGTCTGGAAGAGAGGCTCAGGAGGCAAGGTCCAAGAAGAAAGGCAAACCCAAGCAGTAGAATCAGTGGAACAAGCAGGAGTAACCTGGAGGGGACATACATCTGCAGAAAGGGGACTGCTGTTAATTGCACATGTCCTACTTACTAGATAGCTTAGTATATTACTTTATTGAATCTTTAGGGAACAGAAAGTGAGGGGATTTGGTGTTGAGAATGGCAGTCAGCAGGGTCCATGCTGCAAAGGGTCTGGAATATGACTGAATGAGTTAGTGAATGCATGAATGGAGTTTATGCTTTTATTGGTCAGTTTGGGCTGCTGTAGCAAAGTAGCAGGAAGTAGGTGATTAAACAATAGAAATGTATCCCCACACGGTTCTGGAGGTGAGAAGGGCAAGATGGAGGCATGAGCAGGGTTGGTTCCTTCTCAGGGTTGGGAGAATCTGGTGCATGCCTCTCTCTTAGCATCTAGTGGCTGGTGGGTAATCTCTGATACATAACCCCAACCTCTGCCTTCATCTTCTTATGTCTTTCTCCCTGTGTGCATGTCTGTCTGGGTCCAAATTCCCCCCCTTTATAAGGACCCAACCATACTGGATTAGGGACCCATCCTACTCAAGTCTGACCTCATCTACACTGAACCGATTGCTCCTGCTCTGACCCTATTTCCAAATGAGGCCACAACCTGAGATACCAGGGTGGAGGGGTGGTGGTGAGAGGACTTCAGCTTCTGAATTTTGACGCACAATTTCACCTGTGACGATAAAGTAGAATCATGGGAAAGCCAGGTTAAGCAAGAGGAAACAGACACCTTTACTTTGGGGCCTCTGTGAAGGTTTTACCACCTTGCTGCAAAATCTCTCACACCCACACCCCCATTGAGAGGAGGGGTCTTCATCCCCTCTCCTGGAATCTGAGGCCTAAAGAGTATGGCGGAAATGACACCATGTGACATCTGAGGCTAGATCATAAAAGGACATACCAGTTCACCCTTGTTTGCTGGCATGTTAGGTTGCCCTGTCCTGAGGGGCACACGTGAACTCCATGGCCAGAAGTCCCAGCTGAGCCCATCCCTCTGGGAAGCCCACCAAGTTGCCAGACAGGTGAATGCAAAGCTACCTGGGAAATGCGACTTAGAGCTGTAGCTGTTATAATTCTACCTGCTAGAGGAGGCATAGGGAGTTGAAATCCCAGCCACAGTGAAATAAAGATGAATGGTCCCTCGTGTATATACATACAAACTATATACATACATACACACTTTATATACTTTACATGTACATAAAGTATTAGTATTATAAAGTATGTTATATATAAGACATATATACAAGGTATTAATATATTTTTAAAAGATTTTTATTTATTTATTGGACAGAGAGAAACACAGCTAGACAGGGAACACAAGCAGAGGGACTGAGAAGGGAGAAGCAGGCTTCCTGCTGAGCAGGGAGCCCGATGTGGGGCTCGATCCCGGGTTTCCAGGATCACGACCTGAGCCGAAAGCAGTCGCCCAACCAACTGAGCCACCCAGGCGCCCAATATTATATAATATCTTATATATAAGGTATTAGTCTGGGTGCTTTAGGTAAATAGAACCAATAAGGTATACAGATGATGGTTCAAAATCTGCAAGATGGGCTGACAGACTGGAGACTGAGAACCTAGGGAAGGGGTGATGCTGCAGCTCGAGTCCCAAGGTGGCCTGCAGGCAAAATACCCTTACTCAGGGAAGGTTGGTCTTTTTTTTTTCCCTCATAAGACCTTCAACTGATTAGGTGAGGCCCACCCATATTATGGAGGATTAATCTGCTTTACCCAAAGTCTACTGATTTAAGTGTTAATCTCATCTAAGGAACACCTTCATGGCAACATGTAGACCAGTGTTTGACCAAACACCTGGGTATTGTGGCCTAGCCAAGCTGGCACATGAAATTAACCATCATTGGCTCTTTGTTGTGCAGCAATAGATAACTATAACAGCCTGTGGCACCCTCCTGCTGTGTGCTGTGACTTTCCACGTGGGTGATCATATGCCACATTGTGCAGTTTTATTTGGTCAGACTTCCTAACTTCCTTCCCTGCCCCCGTTTTGCATGTTTTGTTTTGTTTTTTTTTTTTAATTTGACAGAGAGAAACACAGCGAGAGAGGGAACACAAGCAGGGGGAGTGAGAGAGGGAGAAGCAGGCTTCCCGCCGAGCAGAGAGCCCGATGTGGGGCTCGATCCCGGGTCTCTGGGATCATGACCTGAGCCGAAGGCAGTTGCTTAACCAACTGAGCCACCGAGGCGCCCTTATGTGTGTTTTTTTTAACAGAGATCTCTAGGCATGGTGTTCTGCAGAAAATTAAATGGGGAATGAAAAAGGCTCAGACCAGCAGCTGGAAGCAGTTTTTCTTTTCCTTCCTTCCTTCCTTCCATGCTTCCATTCCCCAGCAGGACCAGATTTTACCCGTCTGCCACACTCTCCTTCCTTTTAAGGCCTTTGTTGTGATGCTCAAGCTCTCATCCCACTCCATTTCTAGAAGCTTCTCTCCCTTCCAGTTTCTCTTTCCTTCTTTCTATTTCCCCCCTATTTTCTTTTTATTTTCCTTTGTAAAGTCCGGTTTCTCCCCCCGTCCCTGGAGGACATGTGCATGTCTCACAAATTCATCTTGTTTGTCACCTCAGCCAGCCGCTGCTCTCTGGACCACTGCTTCACGTTTCCCACGAGGCACTGCTCTCTCTGCTTCAGCTCCCCTCCTACTGCCTCCAGCTGCTGCAGCTCTGCCCTGTGCGCTTCCCCTCCAGCACAGAAGGACCCTGCTGCCCAGGGTGGCAGCAAGAACAGGCAGCAACTTTAATGCTGACTTGACTGGATTGTTCCAGGGTGGAAAGCTCCATGTACCTGCTTGAGGTAACATGTTCAGAGCCCGCAGATCCAACCCTGCGGACGTTTACAGAGCTCCCCCTACCTTGTAAGTACCTACGGTGCTTCTGGCATTGCCTGCTGCCCAGTCTAAGAGGAGCCTTTCTGCTTTCTCATTGCCTGACCTCGTTGCAGAATGTCTGTCAGCGGGAATTTCCACTCCTCGAAGGGGGCCCCACGCTTCGAGTAGATGATGGCCCTGTGGCTCTCTCCTGGACACCTAATATTGTCATTGCACCTTTTTCTCTTAGACTGAGGTTAAGAGACATGAGAGGTCAGGATGACATCCCCACACTCTGGCCCAAGTGCACTTGCAGCACTGTGCTTCTACCACATTCTTGAGAGGAATTTCCCCACAGCCCCCTTTTCTCCTCCCATCACATGGTTAGGGATGAATTTGTCCAAGGCAGTAACCACAGCTCCTAAGCACCTGAAATGGGAGGAGTCCAAATGAAGACATGCTGTAAAGACAAAATGTACACAAGTTTCAGACAGTACTAAAAAATGGGATGCCAAAATAGCTCAACTGTTTTTATATTGCTTGCTAAAATACAGTATTTTTTTGTTATTAAATGAAGTAAAATATCTGACTAAAATTAATTTCACCAGTTCCCCTTTTAAAATGGCTCCTAGAAAAATCTAAAAATGCGTGATGTGACTAGTGTGGTATTTGTGCCGGACAACCTCAGAGCAGAACCTGGGGCGTACTCAACAGTTTCCAGATGAATAAGCCTCTGAATAACAAAACTAGGTAAGGAAGGGAATTTGCTAAGAATGAGGAAGCTCTGGAGGTCTGGGGTCACTTTCCTAACCTCACTCTGACTCCAGGGGTCCTGTCCTCCTCCTCTCAAACATCTCAATACCTGGAACGCTCTCCCCTCCTCTCTGCCTTCAGCCTTCATAGGGCTCATCCCTTCTCTTTTCTTCTAGAGTGAGCCCCTCCCACTTTCATCTCCTCTGAGAGACATTTCTCACAGGCTATCACCTGCTTAAAATGTCTGCTTGCTAGGGGGGCTTGCGTGGCTCAGTCGGTTAAGCGTCTGACTCTTGGTTTCTCTGCTCAGGTTGTGACCTTGGGGTTGTGGGATCAAGCCCCACATTGGGCCCCTGCTGAGCACTGTTCCTATGCGTGCATAGGAAGTCTGCACTGTTCCTATGTGTGCATGCTCTAAATAAATAAATCAAATCTTTAAGGGGAAAAAAGATGTCATTCTGCTAAGAATATCATCCCCAAAGTGCCCACCCAACCGTGCTATTCTCTTCACAACATCTCCATTAAATTCTGCTTATTTAATTGTTTGTTGTATGTTTTCCTAGCTAAAGTGTAAGTTCCATGAGGACAAGGGTCTTGTCTATCTTGCATCTTCTTATGCTTTAGAGTCTGGCACAAAGTAGACTTTCAAAAAAAATTTTTTTGATGAATGAATGACATGAATTCTCACTGTTTGGGTTTGAAGCTTTGTATGAATTTACAATTTAATCTCCTACCTCTTGGTCTGGAACTTTAGCAGAGTGTACACAGGTGTCTTGGGTGAGTGGATTCTTTTTCTGGGGGTCAAGTATGGAAAAGGGCTGAGTTTCCCATCAGAATCAATGCTGTATTGAGCAGAGAAAGCTCATCTGGAAATAGGTACCCCAAAGGAAGAGCGACCATGGTGCCCTAAGCCCCAGGAATGTGCAAGAATCTGGGTGGAGCTTAGGGGTCTCTTAGGGATAAAGTGAGACATGAGCCAACCACCTGGCTTGCCATCTTCCTCCAAAGATGCTGTATTAGTTTCTAGGGCTGTCGTAAAAAATGAAAACAAAGCAAAACAAAACAAAAACCCCACCACAACTAAGAGGCTTAAAAAACAGAAACTTAATGTCTCCTAGTTCTGAAAGCTAGAAATTCAAGATTAAGGTATGGGTAGGTTGGTTTCTTCTGGGAGCTGTGGGGGAGAATCTGTCCCAGGCTTCTTTCCTTGGCTTATATAGATGGTTATTTTCACGTTCACATGACATTCTCCCTGTATGGTGTCTCCCTGTCTGTGTCCACATTTCTCCATTTTATAAGGATACGTGTCAAATTGGATT
This sequence comes from Spilogale gracilis, assembly GCA_004023965.1. Classification (NCBI taxonomy): domain Eukaryota; kingdom Metazoa; phylum Chordata; class Mammalia; order Carnivora; family Mephitidae; genus Spilogale; species Spilogale gracilis. The sequence goes on along the minus strand of PITA01002706.1, from coordinate 79,641 downwards.
AGGGTCTACTCTCCTGATCTCATTTTAACGTGATTACCTCTGTAAAGACCGTGTCTCCAAATAAGGTCATATTCTGAGTTTCTGGGCCTTAGACAACATCAGGAGGGAGAGAACACAGTTCAACCTATAAAAGGTGCTGAAGGACCACTTCCAAGCTGCCCCTGTAAGACTGTGAGGGTTCTGCAACGTCCCACCCTACAAAACACTGATGGTTATCCACTGTTTTCACCTGCCCAGCATCCATCCCTCCTCTTCTGGGTACAGCTCCCAGAATTTTCTTTGGGGATTCATTGACCCACCTGACATGCTCCGTCGGCCTGCTTCAAACAGAACGAGCCCTAGCTTCCAGAGAGCGTCGGGCATGTGACCCAGATCTAGCCAATCAGTGTAGTTCTTCCTTCGGTCACAGTGATTGGCTCAAGTGTGGGCACGTGACCCAAACTGATCCAATGGTGTTCAATTCTAGGAACTGATAGGTTGGAAGCTTGAGGGAGAGAGAGAAGGAAGCTAACCGAGGAAAACAGGTGAGAGGTGTCCAAAGAGACGGAGCCCTGTGGCATACCCGAAGCCGCCGAATTGAGCGGTCCCTGAAGGCGGCTTTATGGTCGACTTTTCAGTTACAGGAGCCAGTGCATTCCCTGTTTTGGTTCATGCCAGCTCGATGTGAGGTTAAGTGATTCGTGACCAAAAGCCGATGGAACGTTGCCTCCTCCCTGCTTCTGTTTGTGTACCCTGGTCATCCCACGTAGGCTGCAATAGGAAAATTACACCAGGAAAAGAGAATTTCTTTCAGGCTTCCTGTTGTCTCAGAAGAGCCTGGTTTAAAGCCCCAGCGGAGATACTTAGGATTGGCCAATGAGAACAAGGAGCCAGGATGGTGACTGTGTGCCAACAACTCAAGCGGGTGAAACTCTTGGGGTTTTATAATTACGTGAAAAAAACCCCGAGATTTCTGTAAGGCAGGGGGTCAGCTAATTAAAATTCTCCCAGGAGCTAAGGGCTTCTGAATGCTTGTTTCTGATAATCTTGTTTATATCCTGGGGTAAATAAATCTGTCTTTTGTTCTGTGTTATTCAACTCTCAGCACTGTTTGTAATTAAAGGGGTGGAGGGTGGAGACAAGACTGAGTTCTTTAATTGGCTCTGTTCTGGGTGATACAGAATAAGAAGAAAAAAAAAAGGCGTTTGTGGGCAGCAGTTGGGGTGGCCTGCTCTACCCTGGGAAATGGTGATAAAACCCTGGGCAGCTGGTGATCAAGTGGCAGAGGGGTGGAAATCCATCGTCATTAGTGTGATCGATGACCACGGGCTGAGTCTGTGCCAGGATTCTCCTGAGACACGGAGAGAACGAGAGTGAAGGTCTGGTTCCAGAAGTCACGCCTCATGCCAAGAGGTAGAATATTACTCCAGGTGGACTTATTACTCTCTAGTTTCCTTTAACCATGTCCCTGGGGGGTGAGAGGGACAGTAAGATTAAAGCAAGCAATTCTACTAGGTTGTCAGGTAATCCCACTTATGACATGCTAGAAAGGGGTTAATGAGCAAAAAGAGTCATAACAGATAGGACAGCTAACGTGTGTTGTGCACTGTGTGTTACACATGATGTTGAGAGCAAAATACCTATGTGATTTTTTTTTTCTTTCGATGATTTCTTTTCATGCTCTTGAGAATTCCATGTATTGGCACAACCATCTGCATTTTTTTGGTGAAGACACTGAGACACAGAGATAGGTTAAATAATTTGCTAAGGGTCCCCCAGAGGGTGAAGCTGGCATCCATCTCCAAGTCAACCTGACTACAAAGCTCTGCTTGCGTCAATTGCATTACACCTTCCTTGAGCCTTCAGGGAGCTCTGCTCTGCCCTTTTATCGCTTTTTTTTTTTTAAACTATTTGACCAGGTTTCATACTCTCTGAGTCTCAGAGTCTTATCTGTGTAATATAGTTAAGAATACTTAGGTAGCAGGGTGCTTGGATGCAAACAACAGACACGGACATTGGTTAATTTAAACAAAAATGGAATGTTCTGGAAGGATATGGGGTTCACAGGGTTCTGATCTTTTCTGGTTTTGTGGAGGAAATAGGTCAAGCTTCCACCAAGAATCTCCCAGCAGAAGATTTTTCTCCAACAGAAAGGGTGTTCAGATGCTGAGTAGCCAAAATAACCCTACGTCACCCTGACTCTCTGATAGGGCTGCATGGTGATGGATGTCTCTAGCATCAGGCATGACACACAGTAAATGCCCAGTGAATGATAATTATTATTATTCTTATTAATAATAATAGCCAGGAAGAGGCAGCTCAGTCTGTCTCCATGTCTGCTGTATCAATTCTGGGCTGCGCTTCCTGTGGGATGATTTAGATGTCCTTTGTGAACAGAGACATAAATGAAGCTAACATATCCTCAAGACAGAAGAATGCTGGCGTGTCTTCAGATTGGTCACTAAAGCGTGTCCTAAATTGGGAAGAAATCAAAACAGATTGCATCTAATTTCTCACTATTCCAAGCAAGAAATTACCTTTTTAGGGGAAACACCATGACTTCCAAGCTGTTTGCAAACAGTTTTTGTGAAGTGTCTTGTCTTGGGCTTGGCTTGGTTTTCTTGGTTAGATTATTCCCGTGGGGATAGCTGGGTTTGCAGAGAGAAGAGGCACAAAAAGTCTACTTATCTCACTTCTTCCTCATACTATTAGGAGCCTGGTGAGTCCCACATCCCTCCCCCACCCACAGGTGGCTGAATGAGTTATCACATGGAAAGCATGGGCTCTGGAGCCAGAGACCTGGGTTTGGATCCTAGCTCTACCATTTAGTAAATAAATATATTTTTTCAAAAGATAGAGACAAAAGACAGAGAAAGATAAAGAGAGAGTACAAGCAGAGGGAGAAGCAGGCTCTCCACTGAGCAAGGAGACCAATTTGGGATTTGATCCCAGGACCCTGGGCTCATGAACTGAGCCAAGGGCAGATGCTTAACTGAGCTACCCAGGTGACCCCTTATTAAGATTTTTTAACCAATTTGGGATTTGATCCCAGGACCCTGGGCTCATGAACTGAGCCAAGGGCAGATGCTTAACTGAGCTACCCAGGTGACCCCTTATTAAGATTTTTTAAAAAAGATTTTATTTATTTATTTGACAGAGAGAAACACAGATCAAGAGGGAACACAAGCAGGAGGAGTGAGAGAGGGAGAAGCAGGCCTCTCGCAGAGCAGACAGCCCGATGTGGGGCTCGATCCCGGGACTCCGGGATCATGACCTGAGCCGAAGGCAGTTGCTCGACCAACTGAGCCACCCAGGTCTCCCAACCCCTTATTAAGCTTTTAAAACCTTTCTCCTATGAATAGACGCAGACCCCTCGCCAGAAGGATGAGAATATAAACCACTTCTGGCCAAATCATCTGAGCACGAATAGTGATTGGTCCAAGGGATAGGCATGTGACCCAGACAGTCCAATCAGAGTTTTTTTCCTGGGACCAATATGCACATGTTGGGAGAAAGTAGCATTTTATATCCATTGGGGACATGATAGCCATGTTTCTCTTCAGATGGAATAGGCCTGTCTATAGTAGGAGGAAATGTGATCAACAGGCAAAGACAAACAGGGAGAAATAAAAACAAGACATGTGAGAGTTTCTGGAGCCTGTTGCTGAGGCTGTTTTCTGAAATTCTTCCATGATTCTAAGCACAAACGCAGTTCTTCTCCTTGTTACAAGCCGAAACAACTCCACTTTTGCTTAAGCTAGTGTGAATTGGTTTTCTGACACTTGCAACCAAGACTGTCCTGAGAATCGAGGAATTGCTGTAAGAGGTATTATGTATGGGAAAAAACCCTGGCTCACAGTGGCACTCTATAAATAATAGTTGTTCCTGTTGCCACACCAAACCACGCGGAATTCCCACCAGTGTGCTTCTTTGATGTGAACAGAAAAAAAAAATGCTTTATTAGGTTTGGGATGTCAGATATTGTCACCAGTCCTTGATCTACTGCCCATGACAGACATTGGTAACTCATGAGTGAAAAACATGAATTGCTAAGGCTATGCTGTTTTTTGGTTGTTGGTGATTTTACTTTGTTTTTGTTTTGTTTTGTTTGTTTTTTTGCTTTGCCTGGGAATGGTCTCTGAGTCCTACTAAGAGGTGCTGCAGGCAGCTTCTGCTAATCATTTGGAGATGAAATAGGAGATGAAACCAAACATTTTGATTTTAGGCAATTTGGGACAAAATCCATTGCAATTCATTTTTTAAGCCTCTAGCTCATGGAAGTATGCCAGTGGAGGTGAGAAAATGTTGCTTTAAATTAATGCCAGAAAATAAGGGACTCAGAATAACACCACAAAAGCCTAAATGGCTAATGAAGTTTGGCAGAAGGGTTTTGCGAGCATGTATAGGGCATCTGGGTCAACAGGCAAACAATTCCCCAAAACAGAAGAAAAGATTAGCTCCGCCCCACCCCGCCCCCCACTGTGTCCAAGGTAAATCTCACTTCCTCTGGTCTTCCGGGGATGGGGAACGATTCTTGGTAAATTTTCCAGCCAGAGGATGGCATTGTGGTGGACTAGTAAAAGAACCAAATAAATTTGAACAAAACAAAACAATCCAGATTTTTCTGCCCAGCTTAGAGAAGTCCTAGATCTGTCACTGACTGCTAAGTTTAGGGGAGCTTAAGGAGTCAAATTTGATACTAGAGAAGGTAGATAGATATTTAATTCATACACACCTTATTTTCTAATGTGCTTCCCCATACTGAGATGCAGAGTTGCGATTAGGTGTTTAGTAAGGGCTTATTTTTCACCATATTTATTCCTGGAGAAGAACCTGTTTGTTTATTTATTTATTTTATTTTTATTTTTATCTTTTTAAAGATTTTATTTATTTGACAGAGAGAAACACAGCCAGAGGGGGAACACAAGCAGGGGGAGTGAGAGAGGGAAAAGCAGGCTTCCTGCCGAGCAGGGAGCCCGATGTGGGACTCGATCCCAGGTCTTCGGGATCATGACCTGAGCTGAAGGCAGTCGCCCAACCAACTGAGCCACCCAGGCACCCAAGAAGCACCTGTTGATGTAGAATAAACCCACAGACAAAATAAACCCCAAATTGCTTTCACTATTGATCACTTATTGTATGCTGGTGTTGGATTTTTTTTTTTTTGCCCAAGTTATCTTTAATCGTTACAACAGACTTGACAAAGCAGTGTTTTTGCCCCATTTTACAGATGGAGAAACTGAGATTCAGAGCAGCTACTTCGTAGATGAGTCAACATTTAAAGGCAAGTCTTTCTCACAATGACATTCTTGCTGTTTCTGCCATTATGTGTCACCTAGCTTATATTTTTTCATTTAAAAATTACGAAAGTAACACAAAAAGTAGGGCTGTACTTAAAGTACAACCCCCCCCCTCGATTAACTAGACCTTCCCATCCCTATTTCCCAGAGGTACCTTATAGTACCAGTTGGGTGTTTGTCTTTCAAGATCTTAGATAATGCCACAAATAATAAATGTTATTATAGGAAAGTCAGAAAATGCAGATAAGCAAAAAGCAAGATAAGGAGCCATGACTCAGAGATAACTGGGGAGAACATGCTGATGTATTTCCTTCCTGTGTGTGCTGTGTGTGTATGTTTGTTTTTCAAAGAAACATTGTATTGCCTGACTGTCATGTGACCAGCCCTGTGAGAACAACAGATGAAACCCATCCCTAGCCTCTAGGTCCCACAGTCTAGTGGTAACAGAAGAGTTGCTGCCTTTTCTTTGCCATTCTAGGGACTTCTGTCCTTGTTTACCTATGGGGCAGTGAGGATGGGCTGAGAGACCCTTAAGAGGGGTGGACTGTGGACAGTGTGCCCATTTCTTCACAGCTCCTCTCTGTTACAGTTCCCATTCTACAGATGAGGAGACTGAGGCTGCAGGAGGTGAAGTTGCTTACCCAAGGTCACACAGCTTCTAAGTGATGCAGCTGTGGTGCGGTTGCCCCTGCCTCTCAGCCCTCACGTGCTACAGCCCTCCCAGGAGTAGTCAGTCCTTGTTCACAGAGAAGTGGGGTGAGTCCCTGAGGGCAGTCCCGAGATGTGGGAGGGCTTGTGACACAGGGAAGGTCAGCACATAGCCTTTAGAACTGGGTAGATCTGGATTTGGATCTCCCCTCTACCCCTTCCAATCTACGTGTCCTTGGGCAAGTGACTTCACCTCTCTGGGCCTCAGCACGTCTGTTAAATGGGGCTCATTATCCTCCTTGCCTCATAGGGTCATTGTGACAGTAAAATGGGCTGGTGTCAGTGAAGTGAGCCTATGAAATATCAGCACAAAGCAAATTGCTCAGTAAGTGTTACCAGTTGTTATTACCCTGAGTGCTTTTGGGAAGCCTTTGATTCAAGGACAGTTAGGTCTGTCTGATAGGATGAGGGGACACCCACTCCCTCTAAGGACTGGGCTCTACTTTTGTTTCTGATTGCCTACAGGCACAGCCTGCTGGCACCACGGTTGTGGGCACTTCAGAAAAAAACAAGTTTCTGGCTTTGGGCTTCTGTTCTTGAGAACCCTTCCTCTGAAATCCTCTCTGTTCGCTGCTTTCCTGATACTAATTGGTCCGGTGCCTGATATGGGGCGTGGCACTCAGTAAATAATTGTTGAAGCCTGGATAAAAGATGGAAACATGATGAAAGGCCTGGCAGATAGAAAGATGCAGTCGGGGACTGTTGAGAAATGCACTTCTCCAGGCTTGAGGACCATCTCTGTAGAGGAGAGGACAGTAAGACCCGCCTCGCTGTGTTATGGGGAGCGGTGCGCGTCTGCCATATAGAAGGTGTAGGCACAGCAAACCGCAGCTGCAGTTCTTACTTTCTCTGACTCTCCTTTGTCCTTCCTTGGGGACTTTGCAGAAACACACACTTTTCCACGTGGGGTCACTTGGTTGAGTTGCACAAGGGATAGGCACTCTTTCCTTTCTGATCACTTCCTGATGCTCCGGGGAGAACATTTGGGCACTTCCACTTTGGCAGCCAGCAGCTTCACCTTGAAGGTCCTGTCCCAGCATTTCCTTTTAGCCGTGTCCCTAACCCCTCCCACTCCCCTAAAGCACTCTGCCTCCCCCTTCCACTTTTTTTTTTAATACATTAGAGCTCTGAAATGATTCAATACTGTGAAAATAAAAGGAAACCTCTTTAAAATGGAGTCAGGAGGCCAACAGGATAAGCCCTATCTCTTGCAGTCCATTGCAAACCCAACATGAAGAGAGACACCTTTTAAGTCATACTACTTTACTACCCCAGAGGGAGGAAAAAAATGTTTTCCCCTCCCCAGCAACAGCCCACCCAATAAGAAGCCACTATACTTCAAACTCCCAGTTTCCTCCAGTGGCCTTTTTGTTTGCAACAGCCCATAAAAGAGACTTCCTCTCCTTTGTTCTGGGTACTGGGTTATGGTTTTGTTGTATCCTCTTTCTCCTTAATTGTGATTGTCTTGCTAGTCCTGAATAAACCCATTTTTGCTGGTAAACCGACAGTTTTATTTTTAAGTCTAACAACAACGAAAACTAAACAGACCCTGCCTTTCGCCAAATAGGATATTGAACCAGATTTTGCAATAAGTCTCCTAGCTGATCAGTTTTGCAAAGCAGAGCAAATTGGATCCAATTCAGCCTGGACATAATGTTGGCCAACAGCCATAATGGACTAGAACCACAGATTTCCTCCACAGACACAGGGGGTGTCTATGGAAGCAACGGCGTGACTAACCCAAGTTCTCTGGTCACTCATTCATCCCCAGAATAATCCTATGAGAGAGGATAGCATCACTGGTTCCATTTCACAGATGGAACAACAGAGGCTTAGATAAACTACTAAGTAGAAAACTGACTTGGAGAAAATTGGCTTGAAACAAAAGTTACATCTATTCTCTTTGGTATGTGAGAGGTGTGTGAAAATGTTGGGTTTGCCCCATTGGGAACTGGGATGCTAAATTTGATTTTAGCTCTAAAGCTAAAGTGTCACGCAAGATTACTTTCCCTCAGGACCAGCTGGAGGCAGAATTAGAGCAGGAGGAGACTGCAGAAGGGATCTTCTTATCTGATAAAGAAAAAGTATTTTCAGCTCTGACATCACCTAGGGATTTTTACCAAAAATGGGAAATGTCTTGAGTAGATGAATGATCCGGCCATTTTTGTACTAAACTCTGTAACACAACCAGAATTGTCTGAACATAACTGTGAGGAAATGAGAGGATGTCCATAGAAAATAATGATGATGATGATAACTACTATTTTGCTGGGGGCCTGTTATTGGAACAGTGTATTAAATGGTTATTTTTCCTCCAAACTGGGTGGTAGATATTTTTTTCTTCACAGCTCAGATGAGGAAGCTGACCCTCAGAGAGGAGAAGTGACCTACCCAAGGTTACACAGCTGGTCAGTGACAGAGCTAGGATTCAAACCATGATTGGTACGAATTTAAAGCCCAGTCTCCTCCTATATCCAGCCCTGGGCTAGGTGCCTGGGATTTGTGTATGAAAGCGCATTCCAAAACGAAGTATACATTGCCAAGAGAGTCCCTCAAAATAGGACTGGGAGGATGTGGAGGAAGCAGATCCTGTGGAGTCCCCTGTTTCAATTTTGGAATACCAGGGACTCTTTTTTTTTTTTAAGATTTTATTTGACAGAGAGAGAGATCACAAGCAGAGAGGCAGGCAGAGAGAGGGGAGGAAACAGGCTCCCTGCTGAGTAGAGAGCCCGACGTGGGCCTTGATCCCAGGACCCTGAGATCATGACCTGAGTTGAAAGCAGTGGCTTAACCCACTGAGCCACTCAGGCGCCCGGAATACCAGGAACTCTTGACTTTTGTCAACTACATCTTCTCGGTTGCATCTCTATGGCCTCCTAGAACACATCTTTCTACTTAGGACTGAAATAGAGATAATGTAGCATCTGTTAACTAAATGACCAGTTGTGAGGTAGATATTCAGTTTAACCCTGTCAGTACCAATCATAATTCTTTCAAAACAAGTTATGGAACCTTGCGACTTTTGCCTTTACAAGCTTTCACTCCCTGCTCACACGGTCTGTCAACTCTGCTGGGATCTGAGCTCAGGTGTGGAGGCCCCTTACCTTCTGCTTGGTATCACAGACCCTTTTCTTTGTCATTCATTTCCTCCCACCCTGCCAGTACAACCCGGGCTGATGAGCAAGTTCTAACACACTAGGAGTTAGCTCCGATGGTCTGAAATTCTGGTTTAACCTTCACCTGAACAACTGGTTCATAATGACATAATGACATAATGGTTATTGATACATTGTAGATGCTTCCCATATACAACACCTGTTGGATGCTTTCTCAAGAACCTGTGTATTCAAAGAGCAGGACTTACAAGGTATAATAATTGAGCTACTTCTGTTTTACCCCCAGTTGTGCAATCCCAGGACTGACTCTCTCTGTCTCTGAATGAATGTCAGACAGACCCTTTAGGTCATCTGCTTATTTGTGGGTTATAAAAACATCTTCTGCAGTTCATTGATTCCTATGTCCAGTCTGGTGCAGCAGTCAAAACCCCCTGGGTTTCATTTGCTCAGGCTTGCTGCAGGCAGAAGCTGCAGTGGGAAAGGGACCAGGTAGTTTCCTGAGTTGCCCTTAAGCGAATGGTAATTCTGCCATCCAACCCCGACCCCAGCCAGGCTGCCCCGCTTCTCTGAGGTAGGCAAGGGTGCAGTGGGGAAAGAAGAGAAGGTCACTTGTGACTGGATTACTATTAGCTGAGCTCTGCAGACTACTGCTCTCTCCTGGGCAGCTTGCATGAACTTTGAACCTGTGTCCACTGGCTGTGATACAAAACTTTGTGGGAATTAGGAGAAAGATCTGCCCTGCCTCCAGATACAGCCTCCTAGGTGCTCAGTTTGGCTCATGGACACTGTCTTTTGCAGGTTAGGCAAAGCCTTTTCCTTCTCTAGGTTTTTGCAAGCCCTAAGAGTGGAGCATGGCGGTAATGCTGCAACGTGCACCCTCTTGAGCAAGAGCCTTATTCAGTGCACTGAGTGGGCATCTGTCTGCAGGGACCCTGGTTGCACATCCCTCACCTGTGGTTGTGTGGCATTAGAAATGTTCTAATTGTCCAGTAATGATGTTCCCTGTGGCTCTCGTTGTTCATAGCCTCTATGGACTGGGGGCTCATCATTCCTCTAGAGGGCCTTATTAGGCAAAACATCTTTCCAATATTCCAGGGTCAGCTTGCTTGCTCGCTCGCTCTCTCCTTCTCCTTTTCCAAGGAAGACACTTTGGTGGGAGAGCAGCTGCTTGTCATACTGCAGCCTTCTTCAGCCTGCCTTGCATCTCTTAGATTTCTCAGGCCCAAGTCAGACTCCAGCCTGCAGGGACTCCAATCTTTAGAGGACACAAATCTTGCTCTCATGTGTTCCCTTTTGAGCTTCTTCCGCTAGGCTGCAGATGAGGGGAGCACAGCTCTTCTCACCCCTGTGGGGTTGGGGAGAGAACAATGACTCTCCATCAACTCTCTCTAAAGAAATCATCCTTCCCATTCCCTATTCTCCTCAAATTTGGTGAAAATCTAAGGGTCACGAAATAGTTTGCCAGTCTTGTTGGGGGTCTTATACCTGTCTTTGGAACATGGGAACACTTGGTACTTACTGTTTCACTCTTGGCTTGCTTAGGGGACCCAGTCCAAACTGGGACAACATGTCACCCACTAGCAGAAGTTGTCAGTACCCCTTGAGGACTCCCCACATGAGAGCAGAAAGGCCAACTTCCTTCTGCTAGTATGGGCATCTGTGTGCCTGGGGGCTTTCTCTGAAGATGAGGAAGGCAGGTCTTCCCACTCCCAAGGTACACCAGAAGAGCTCAGCAGTGAACAGGCCCCAGGAGCAGCCCTCAATGAATGATGGGAGTCAGTGTCTAAAATTCCCAGATTGCTCACTAAGTTAATTCTGAGACCTGTGCTCTGCATGGTTTCCCAGAGTTGCCCATGGGATGAGTTCTGGAGCCTGCAGTGGTTGCAGGCTTGATCACAAATCCTTACTTGGCTTCTTTCTCTCCCTGCCTCATTCTCCCCCTTCCCCTCCATCATCTCCCAAACAAACTGCTTGCACTCAAATTCTTATAATCCTTATCTCAAGGTCCCTTTCTGGTGGAACCCAAACCAAGACAAAGTCCTGTTACACATGACACCTCCAGCATCATTTAGCACAACCCTGAGCCTCTCCAAGCCTTGCAAGATTGATGTCTTTTTTCCACCGAGGAAGTGAAAGATCCTAGGGGTGATGTGGTTTAACCGTCAAACACGGTAGGACTGGTGATGGACCTCAAATCCATATTTTTCCAAAAATCTGCTCTTTCTCCCATAAAACACGGTCCTTTAAGTGGCCACCCCTAGCCTCAAAGCACAATCTAGCATGCTTTTGATGTTCAGAACCAAGGTTGTGCCCAAATGCCACTCTTCACTCCCCACTTCATCCCACTCTTAGTCTCCCCAACTTCTAGTCTTAACTTGCTGTGCTGGATGCTATCTTCCTGGCCCTTGTCTGTAGTCCACTATCAAGCCCCATTGCTTAGACTCATTTTGAAGAGTGCTCTTCCCCATTGGACTGAGTCCTGTTAGACTCATCTTGAGCAATACTTCCCTGTTGGACTGAGTCCCGAGACTCCCGGCCATGGCACTGTCCATTATGGATGCTCTTCTGGTCGGTTCATATCATGGCTGTCCCTGTATGTCCTTTCTCCTCTATACCCTACCAGTCCGTAGCCTTTGCTGAAGTAATAAATTGTCATCCTTTGCTCAAAATGAGGAAACACATCCAGAATGTTGGGCATGCTCACTAGCTGAGCAAACCTGAGTGCTTTTCAAGAGGAGTTGGGTACCACTGCTGGGAATCGCCTAAGTGGGAAGAATTTAATTGTTTCCAGGCTCGTTGCATCCACCTAATTTCCTCTAACGAGCACACACAAAGCAATGAGGAGAGGTGCGGGATTGGATGGCAATTCAATGCCTCATAATGCCAGATGAATTGCGGCGCCTGCTTCACAGTACTGCATTCACCGATGTCTGGGAGACAGTCTCCATGGATGCTAATTCAATTATGCTGAAACATAGAAGGAAATTGTCAGCTAAATTGCTGCCACGCTGCCAAGCTGCACCTAGCCCCTGTCCCCAGCGCTGTTTCCTGCTGATTCAGCAGCAGATGGCCCTTTAAGTCTGAGAATGACTGGGGGCTCTGTCCTACTTGCAATGGCTACTTGGTTCTTCAGGCAAACATTCCATCTTAGTCCCCCAAAGAGAGGGGAAAAAGAATTGTGGTTTTTGTTGTTGCTGTTGTTCATCTTTCCTTTGCTTCCTTTCTGTCACAAAACACCTCTTGTTACTTATTCACCCGTTCATTTAACAATGACAAAGATATGTGACTTTAAAAGAAAATATAGGGGCGCCTGGGTGGCTCAGTTGGTTGAGCAACTGCCTTGGGCTCAGGTCATGATCTTGGAGACCCGGGATCGAGCCCCACATCGGGCTCCCTGCTCGGCAGGAAGCCTGCTTCTCCCTCTCTCACTCCCCCTGCTTGTGTTCCCTCTCTAGCTGTGTTTCTCTCTGTCAAATAAATAAATAAAATATTAAAATATACATATATATTACCCAACCATGCAGTCTTGACTGAGCACCAGCTACATGATAAGTGCTATCCCAAACACCAAGAGCATAGCGGGTAAAAAAATGGGCCAAAATCCATGTCTTCAGCAGTTTGTTATTCTCTCTCACCTTCTAAGGAGGGAGGATTATTTTCAGTGTCAAGACCTTCTTTGCTTTCTTGGATCCAGAGAATGAATGGGTGATTGGGTCAAAAGAGAGAGGGGGGCAAAGTGAATTATAGAGGAAAGGCTTCATCGATAGAGAAGGCTAGAGAGCACAGACTGCTGGCTCGGTTAGGTTTGCAGAGTTTAGGAAGTTGACAAAGTAGAGGAGTGGAATTTGGTGGCATGAACTGTGGGAACAGCAATGGGAAGAAGAAAGTCGATTTCAAGTTTTGCCTTGTTTTCTGGAGACAACGCATCTGGGCTCTTGGTATTTTTTAAGAGACTTCAGTAAATGCAGTCTTCAAATTTTGGGTCTTTTTCTTTTAAATTAAAAGAGGGGTGCCTGGCCGGTTCAGTTGGGGGAAGCGGGACTCTTGAGCTCATGATTGTGAGGTCGAGCTCCCTGTTGGGTGTGGAGGAGATTACTTAAATAAAACCTAAAAAAAAAAAAAAATAAAATGAAACAATCAATCGACAAATACTTATCAAGTACCTACTATGTTCCAGGTATGATGCATGCAGTCTCTGCCTTGTCGGGCTTATAGTTCTGAGGGAAAGATGGACGAGCGCGTGATGTGTACTTCAGAGGGGGGTGATGCTGCATTTGGAAAGACAGATAAAGCTTCACAGGGCAAATGTGATTTATACTGAACCCTGAAGTAACTGGAGGTTGTCAGGCAAAGAGAGGGGGTAGGGCGTATGGATGTTCAGATGCAAGTAACCGCTTTGAGAAAGCTTCATATGTTGGAAGAATACCGTTCACCTGACCGTAGCTGTCCTGTGGAAAAAAAACAACTCTGGGAACTCATCTACCAGATTCTTCCCAACACCCAGCTTCCAGAAAGCAAAGAAAATGGAATGTTCTCAGGTAAATTTCTACAGTGGGGGCATGAATCTGCGGCTGATGAGGCGGGGGCAGGGGACCTAAACTGCTCCGCAGACCAGCTGTCTGTCAGAATGGGGGTTTCTTTCCCTTTTTAAAAAAATATTTATTTATTTATTTGTTTGTTTGTTTGTTTATTTATTTTTAAAGATTTTATTTATTTGACAGAGAGAGAAACACAGCCAGAGAGGGAACACAAGCAGGGGGAGTGAGAAGGAGAAGCAGGCTTCCCAGCGAGCAGGGAGCCCAATGTGGGACTCGATCCCGAGGATCATGACCAGAGCCGAAGGCAGTCGCTTAACCAATTGAGCCACACAGGCGCCCCTGTTTATTTATTTTTAAAAATATTTTATTTATTTATTTGACAAAGAAACACAGCTAGAGAGGGAACACAAGCAGGGGGAGTGAGAGAGAGAGGAGCAGGCTTCCCCGCCTGAGCAGGGAGCCCGATGTGGGGCTCGATCTTGGGTCTCCGGGATCGTGAGCTGAGCTGAAGGCAGTCGCTTAACCACTGAGTGACCCAGGCGCCCCAGAATTGGGGTTTCTTTGCATGGGGTCCTGTGTTATGGTGACTTCAGAGCTGAAGCAGGCTAGCCAGGCTTTACATGGGCACCTACGATGAACCCAGATCTGTGCTGCGTACTAGGAAACAAATGTGAAGGGCAGATATGGTGTGGTTCCTGCCAACGTCAGGTAGACAGGCTTTCATGATGAAAAATTGGGGTCAAGTAGCAAGGCATTGACAGTATCTTCATGTCCTTGGAACTAGGGCAGTATGAGAGCCTGTTCCCAAACAGACTCGAGTTGGGCACCAGCTGTCTCAGGTAAGAGCAGAGGGACTTGAGGCACGGTCCTTCTCCTGCATCTGCAGTCTCTCATGTGTGAACATGAGGGTTAGAACACCCAGCTTGAAGGAGGCAGCCTTCTTTTCCACACTGTCTGTGGATGAGGCCATGCGAGTTCGGCTTTCTCGACTGCAGGGGAAAATCTTGAGAAACCTCCATCACTTCACGGGTTCTTCCTGCATAATAAAACATCTTGTAGTCATTTCCACTCACAGAATAGTTCCTTCTTGGTCATTAAAATGCCCACTTTTAAGTCATGGTTAGAAAATCTGTGTTGAAGCTTTTTCCCCCCACACAAACCAACCAAAAGAACCAAAAGATGCTTCTGAAATTGGAAAAAAAATGGAGAAATTTGAACACTGACTGAATTCGTAGATGAAATTAGGGGATTCTTGTTAATGGTGTAATGGTAAATGGGGTATGTGAAGTTTGGTGTTGAATTCCTAAAGGTGAGATAAGGTGAGGTCTGAGATTTGATTTGCAACAGCTGGGGGTAGTGGGGCAGTGGGTTGGGGCATAAGTGAAACAAGAAAGACCGCTTTTATTTTTTATCTTATTTGCCTTACTTTTGTAAATGGTTGAAAACTTCCACAAAAAATGTTTTAAAAATGTTAAAGCATCCCTGTAAAGCAGCCACTGAGAATTGGTAGGTTGTACAGCACCTAAGATTAGTGGCTGCTGTTCCTATCCTAGGCATTGGAGGTCTGCATTTATTAATGACAGACTTTTGGCCAATAGCAATGATGTGTAGCTAATCAAGTCAGTATATGTGGTAGATGACTTCTATGATGGCCCCCAATTACCTCCCTTTGGGTATTTACACCCTGTGTGATCTCCTACCATGTGGCTGGACCCACTTCTAATCCATAGAATTCAGTCAAAAGTCATGGGATGTCACTTCTGAGATTAGATTATAAAAGACTGACTTCTGTCTGGCTGGCACTCTCCTCTTTGCTTTTTATCCTGCTTATTCTGATGAAGCAAGCTTCCATGTTGAATTATTCTATGGAGAGGCCCACATGGCAAGGAATGAAGAGTACCTTTGGCCAACAGCCCTCCAATAACCATGCAAATGACCTGGGAAGTGGATCCTTCCCTGGTCAAGCCTTCAGATGCGATCACTGCCAGCTGATACCTTGCCGGCAGCCTGGTGACAGATCCTGAGCCAGAGGACCCAGCTAAGCCATGCCTGGACTCCTTATCCATAGAGACCATGAAGTCATAAATGTTTTAAACCACCAATTTTTGGAAAAATTTGCTATACAGTAATAGGTAGCTATTACAGTATATTAGGGTAAATTTCAGACAGATGGAAGTAAGGTTTCTTGCAGTGGGTGCCTTTTTCCAGTTCAAAGCATAGTCTTGGTATGGGTGAGTAGTAGCTCTGCTTTGCCCCTTTCTCAGCTCAGGCATTGGAGAAGGAGGTTGGATTCTCTCTGTCCCTACGTCCTCCCTTCTTGCTGGCCAAAGGCCTTCGGGAGCAGAGGGGCAATTGTGAGGGTGGGAAAGAGCTTCGGTGGCTAGTACTCTCTGTCACAATTTGGTGTTGGTACAGTCTGCGGGGCAGGTATTTAAAGTCCTTCTGGGTTTGGCAGGTGCTCAAAACTGAACGTATTCTTCCAGGTGCATCGCGGATTTGGAGGGGCCCCTTCTAGTGCCTTCTGCGTGGCATAGTCCCTTGATGTGGTAGAGACCTTCCATTTCCTTGCCTCCTTCCCAGCTCCCATGCCAGGTGGGAGACATCGGTGCCTCTGTCTGCTTCTTTTGGGCAGGATATTTTTAAGATGACTTGATCTCTTTGCTCATGGGAAACTCATGCGTCCTTGGCACCTGCTTCCACGGCTATCCCCTCTCTCTCCTTGCTGCTCTCCCCCTCGGGCGGGACTGAGACTCACTGCACACTGAACTACTCCCTCCAAAAATTCTCTCCCTGGTTTTCACCTCAACCTTTTTATGCCTTGGAGCTGGGTATTGGACCGAGGGTTATAAAACTATTTTTTGCCTGGAATCTTTGCAAGTCTAGCATCTTGCTCTGAAGTGTCAGGTGTTTGAACGTCTCATTTTACTCTTGGCTTTAGTTGAAGCCAAGACCCAAAGCATTCCATTTTAACATCCTTTTATATACACAGAAAACAGGCCCAGAGTTCCCGTTCAATGATGGTGGTTGTTATTTTGTATTTCGTTTTGGGAGACTGACTGATGGTCTCAATCAATGTCCTTACTGTGTCTGCACTCTGCCCTGTGACTCTGTGGTTCCTCCCACCAAGGGAGGGACTCTGTTTCCCAAACCTTGTATATCATTTAGGCTTCTTCTTGCTTTGACCAACAGAACGCAGTGGAAGTGACATTATACCTTTCCTATGCCTAGGATCAAGAGTCTTGCATAATGTTGGCTTTCCTCTTGGAACACTCCTGCTTCCCTGCCAGGAAACCTGTGGTTATGATGAGAGATCATGTAGAGAAATACCGAGCCAGCCCAGTTGTCCCCAACAAGTGAGACAGCCCATCCAAGATCAGCAAAGCCACTTAGCCGACCACAGGGACATGCATGAACTCCACTGTACTCAGCCTGGTGATTGGAAATGCCCAGCTGACCCACTGACATGAGATTTAAAATTGTTATGCCGTGCCACTGAGGTTTTGTGGTTCTTTGTTATGTGGCATTATGGCGGCAGTAGATAGCTGATACAATTGCACAGGGAGAGCTAATGAGGGAGTTGTGTTCAAGAAGGGCTCTCTCGAGTACCAGGTGACAAAGCTGACTGCCACCTGGGCCTCATCATCCAGAGAAAGAGCGTTTTCCTTCCTTAGACATACTCAGCTTTGGCCTGGATAGATTCCTCCTGGGCTTGTCAAAACTTTCCAGAACACAGTACTGCAAACAGGGCTTCCTTTGGCAGCTTGTTAGGATAATTGAAATGTGGGTGGAAGCTCATTAAGCTCCCCTTCGTCAACATTCTTCCTTCCAGGCCCGGGGAAGCTGCGAGTTCTGTCACATCCCATTAGCACCGTGTCTGGGTGGTTTCCACACCTTTCCAGGCAAATCAAACACACGGGGTCCAAATTCAAGAGAAAATGCATTTATTCCCACAGAGAGGGGTGTGTTTATGGAAATGTAAAGATAGATACATCTGGCTGGGCTCGAAGATGAGAAGGAGAGTAAGAATACCTAAAAAGATGCTGGGTGGGGAAGGGAAGGAATGCACTCTGCTATTGTACATATTAAAAAGCGAGCATCTGAGATCTTCCTGAACATCCCTAAGTCCCCTTCTAGTCTCATCCGCTGGCCTCCTACAAAACTCCATTTTAGGGAAAGGATTTTAGAACCAAAAATATGTTTGTTCGCATCCTGACTGGGTCCCTACAGTAACAGTAACAGAAATGTTAATTTTTACTGAGCACATTTTCTTTGCCAGGCTCTGTGCTAAGAGTTTCATACAAATAATCTCATTTAATCCTGGACAGGATGCTCCCTGAGGCCAGAGATGATGCCTGTTTTGTTCCCTCCAGTGTATATCAAGCATGTAACACAATTTTTGACATTAGATATCCAATACATGTTTAGCAAACAAATGAATGAAGGACAGTCTTGGGGGGTAGGGGTAATTGCTCCCATCTCTAAAAGGCAAAGATATGGAGGATCCAGGACTAACCCTACCTGCCATAGCCAGTAAGCGGTAGGAGGGGCCAAAGGCAGGAAGGCTATATTTTCAAGGGTTGCTCTTGTGACAGTGACATGAAGCAGAGAGGAAAAACATGTCAGAAATTACCTGGTACACAATAAGAGCACAAAGGTTAGGTTTCTGATGTTTTATTTTTGTGTCTTTGTTTTCTCTACGAAAGAGGATATGAGAAGAGGGGTGGCAGAAACCCAGAGGGGGGCTCGTGGCTCCACAGAACCAACACAACCTGGGTTCAAATCCTGACCTGCCCTCACTGCATAATGGCCACATCATTTAGTTGAAGCCATGTAAAATTCAGGTGGTCCAATGTCCTGCACGGTGTTCCTGCAGCAGTGGCAAGAACTCCGAAGAACGAGGGGGCGTGAAATTCAACACAATCAGCATTAAATGCTTTCTACCAACAAACACCATATGCTTGTGCAAATCAATCAACGATTCGTTTTTTTAAAAAATGTAACAACAGCAAACCTGCCTTATACAATTGTTTTCAAGATGCAATTAAGATAATGCTCAATGATGCCTAGCACTTGGTAAGTGCTTAATAATAATAGCGAATAATAAGCAATGCTTGCTGCGCATACCATATGCCAGGGCTTTAAACACACCATTTCATTTAATGTTCTTATCAAATCGATGAGGTATATACTGTTAACTGTCCCATTTTACAGTTGAGCAAATGGAGGGACAAAGAGGTCAAATAACTTGTCCAAGATTAAACATCTAGTAGGAACATCTAGTTTGTCTTTGGACTGGACACATTCTCTGGAAGAAGGGGAGCCTGGAAGAGAGGGAGGGAGAGCCCAGAGCCACTCAGAGCTGGCAGCAAACCCCAGTGTTTTGTAAGCCTGAGCTTTCGGGTTTTCTGGCTTGAGAAGTCTCTGCCACTCCTGGCATTTATAAGCAGCTACTGTTGTGGGGCATTGGTTACGAGTTACCCTTTAAATGGGTGCTATGATGATTTTTAGTGCAGGGTAAATGTTACTTCACCAGCATTATCCTTAAAGGGGCATTATGTTTTAGCAACCACAAGAAGAAAATCCTCCAAGGAGGATTATTTAAAACAACCCTCCTCTGATCAATTAAATCTGGGATTGGTTAAGTTTCCTCATACCAGTCAATGCTGTTCTGTTGGCTGTAACTGGCTGGAAGTCCTTATTTGAGAAGGATTTTGGCAAAGATCAATGTGTTGATTAGTAATGTCTGCTGTGGGCAAGGGCAGGAGGATATAGGTATGTATGCCATACATCACTGACCCTGCCTCATTTATATGCCTTGAAGAGACACCCTAGGAGGGCAGTCACACTTAACCTTTGTCAAAGTTTCGGGGGTGTATGTCCTGGGTGCCACTGTGTCATTTGAACACTCATTTTATGAGTTTAATTTAGACTTGTCATTGAACTGAAGCAGGCTCCCCGCTAAGCAAGGAACTCAATGTGGGACTCGATCCCAGGACCCTGGGATCATGACCTGAGCCAAAGGCAGACGCTTAACCAACTGAGCCACCCAGGCACCCCACCAAGGGCAGTGTTGGCACCCAGGCAGGCAACCGATAAATTATATGTTGATTGACCAGCTAGTAAGTGGCAAAACCATTTAGGCTGTAGGTTTCAGACTCTGAGACTAATGCTTATTCTTTGGCACAACAGATGCCTCTGATGGAGACCCAGGGCTCTGCTCAGATGCCATGGTAAACACAGAAAAAAGTGAACTCAATTCTCTAGGACCCTGCGCAGTCTTATAATCTCTCTCTCTCCTCCCTTCCAACCCTCAGAGACAATTCCAAATCTTCTGGAAAGAGAAAGAAAGGGTCACTGCATTTTATTTGGCTACAAAGCACTAAATGGTAAATTGCTTTTCCATTTTAAATTGCTGGCACCATCAGATTCACTATGAATACAAGTGCATCTTCTGAGGGTAATAGCCATTTCTATGCTGCTAATCTAGAAAAAGGAAATACGGCTCAGAGAGCAGGCTGATGACAACTGGGTAGCAGTCCTGAGGCTGATGTGGTCTGGAGAAAGCCACAAGTCTCTCTGGGCCTGTTTTCTCCGTCAGAAATTATATTCCATCTGTGTCTCAGTTACCACAGCAGGGGAGAGTTAACAAAACCTAATAAGGAGTCTCCTGGCAAACTTAAAGTTTCTGTGCAAAAACACAATAATGAGAACTCTGCATGAGAAAGTCCCTTTCTGTTAGCAATACATCCCATCAATTGGTTCAGTACCCAAAGCTCTTTCAAAGACCCGCTTCTCACGTGATCATTCCAGTGAACCTGCAGGTTGGTGAGATGGCGGGCAGGGGGGCTCAGGGAAGGGAAAAGATTTGCCCAGGGTCATGCAGCCAAAAGGGGGACAGAGCCAAGTCTTCAGTGCTCACCTAGCTGGGGCTCAGTTGCAGCATGGGTGAGAAGGAAAGCGTGGATTAGGAGCCCCTCCCAACAAAGAAAGGTTTAGCGTCTGCCTTCAGCTCAGGTCGTGATCTCAGGGTCCTGCAAATGCAAGTGCTTGAGTAAGACGGTGGGTGAATGAGCCCTTGGAAGCCTTTCTGGAGGCGGTTTTGCTAAGTGTTTGCAATGCCTTAAAAATATAAATCTCCTCTGGCATGATTCATTCCCCTTCTTAAGAATTTATCCCAAGGAGGGACGCCTGGGTGTCTTTGTCATTAAACATCTGCCTTCAGCTCGGGTCATGATCCCAGGTTCCTGGGATCCAACCCTGCATTGGGCTCCTTGCTCAAGCGGGGAGCCTGCTTCTCCCTCTCCCTCTGCCCCTCCCCCTGCCTTGTTCCCTCGCTGTCTGTCAAATAAATAAATAAAATCTTAAAAAAAAAAAAAGAGTTCATCCCAAAGAAATAATCAGATAAGTTATGGAGTTGTGATATGCAGACATTTGTATCAATATCTATAGGAGCCAAAACGTGCATATGACCTAAATATCCAGCTGTAGGTCATTGGTTTAAATAAATGAATCTATAAATATATCATTAATGACATGCTTGTATTCTGGGCTTTAAACTGTGATGAATAGAAGTAGGAATGTGTACGGTGGCTTAGCTGTAGTGGTATTCATCATAGCTTTAAAAGAACAAAAAGAATGTAAAGTTAAATGTCCAAAACAAGGTTCTAGGTTTGCAAACATACTGGAATACTATACAGTTTCTTTAAAGTAACGGTGCTCGTGGATATTTATGAACATGAAAAGAGGTTGAAATATAGAAGTTAGGAGGGCGATTCAGGGCAAAGAGCATGTACCATACGATCGCTCTCTTATACTCTATATAACTGGAAGGGTTTATGTGAACATGTTAATAGGGGTTATCTTTGGATGATATGGGTACACTTTCAAACAATAATAATTCTTATCATCGTGCTGTATGACTTGCAAAGCTCACAGAACTGACCCATTCTAAACACAGCACAGGTATTCCTGCATAAAGGGGATAAGGACCCCAAGCATGGGGCTGGCCTAGAAGGATGATGCATAAGGGACAGGAAGGTGGCTCACTTTAACACTCACCCATTCTTTGCCAGGCATGGCATCATCATTGTCATTGATCATTTGATGATCATACATCACTGATGATCATGCATCATCACATTGAATTTTGCACTGATTATTCGGGGTCAGTTTTTACCTCCCACTCGCCTGTGTGAAAACTGAAGCTCAGAGAGATTGAGTAACTTCTCTGAGATCACCCAGCTAGGAAGTGGAGCCTGTTTGGCTCCAAAATACACACCCTCTCCACCTTGCTTGGTTGCTCAGAATACTTCCCTCTCCCGAGCAACAAGGCCACGGCCAAACCCACTGACCAGCAGAGGCCGCAAGAGTTTGGCGGGGCCTGTTTCTCATTAAGTCCTGTCTTACTGTGCAGCGAAGAGGAGGAAGGTTCTGGTGTGAGATCTTAGTATCCTCTGGGCCAGGGGGACGTTGGCAGCTCTCCAACCCTAATCTTTGACTTTGGAAATGGAGACACCGCAGCCACACCAACTTTGCATAACTGTGAAAAAGGACCTTAATCACTTTACCTCTTGAAGCCTCCATTTCTTTTTTTTTTTTTTTTTTTTTAAAGATTTTATTTATTTGACAGAGAGAAACACAGCTAAAGAGGGAACACAAGCAGGGGGAGTGAGAGAGGGAGAAGCAGGCTTCCCGCCGAGCAGGAAACCCGATGCGGGGCTCAATCCCGGGTCTCTGGGATCGTGACCTGAGCCGAAGGCAGTCGCTCAACCAACTGAGCCACCCAGGCACCCCTGAAGCCTCCATTTCTTTACCTGTAAAGTGGAGTTATAATGCTTGTCTTTATAGAGGTTTTCACAAGTTCAGAAATAATATTTGCAAAACACCTGGCACGGAGTAGGCAACATGATTTAATTTTTTTTTTTAACTCATCCTGAAACTATAGGATGATAACACCCAGGGAATATATACCTTCATACCTTCATGAAACTAGCAAGAGGCTAGGCAGATATGCATACATTTGGGAGCCCTAAGGAGAAGCACTTCAAATCTTCTTTGCCAAATGAAAGTCAGTTCCACCTTAAAATTTCCCTTTGCAAATGCTTGCAAAGATGGTATTTAATTGATCATAACATCCTCAGACTCTCAGGCAGGCTCTTCCCTCCTCTTGCTCATCACTGCTGATTACTCGAGATATTTTATGTAAACAGAAAATGGTTCCTGCATAATTAGATCCAGCCACCCTCCCACTTCCCCGCTTTGCTCTCCTTCTAGCTTCCTGAGGCTCATCAGTAGAAGGTCTATAGGGGCTGCCGAGCTCCAAGGATCCCAGGAGACATTCCCTGGAGGGGCTGTCACCTGGGGCCACGAAGCCTGCTAATAGAGAGGCAAAACTCTGCACCCTCTGTTTCTGCCTCTGGGTTCCACCCAGGGCTGCCACCATGCCATTGCTTCCTGGGTTCATATGCCGCCGGTTGTACCCGTCAGGAGAGACCCCCTTTGCAAACACAGCTGTCCTGTGCTCCCCTCCTCTGACTTTCTGGAAGATAACAGCAAGGGAGAAAGGGTTCATCCTGAAATGAGTGCATTTCTGTTTGTGGATTCCATCTAGGTGATGCGTTCTTTCCATAGTAGCTTCTTGAAGCATATACAATAGTAGAAGTCCTTGTTTTCCATCTTGGTCTCCCTAGCCCCCACCACCCTGCTAGACTGTTCGTAGACCTCACGATGTCATGGAGGATGGGGAGTGGGCTGCACTGTCTCCTTCATTTCCAGGGCTTGGTAGAGTTTTCGGGATTACCAGGTGCTCTGTTTGTGGATTTGTAGGAGTTCAGTCAGAAGCTATGGTCCACAGAGATAAGTGAGATTGGATTGTTGAAAGGTTTGGGCTTCATCTTGAAG
Organism: Spilogale gracilis; assembly: GCA_004023965.1. Lineage (NCBI taxonomy): Eukaryota > Metazoa > Chordata > Mammalia > Carnivora > Mephitidae > Spilogale > Spilogale gracilis. The sequence continues at coordinate 56,100 of PITA01002706.1, read as the reverse complement.
CCCCTGAGGAGTTTCTGTTTGTTTTTGTTTGTTTTTAGAGAGGGAGGAGGGGAACGGCAGGGAGAGGGAGAGAGGGAATCTCAAGCAGGCTCCATGCCTAGCCCAGTGCAGAGTTGGACACGGGGCTTGGACACTTAACCCACTGAGCCACTGAAGTGCCCGTTGAAGCCCCTGGAGGAGTTTTATGTGAGGGGCGAGGGGACAGATACCCAAACTTGTGTTTTAGGAAGATCGCACTGGCTGCCCGGTGGAGAGTGGACAAAGGGAGACACGAGGGCAAGGAGGTTGTTTCAATGATCCCAGAGACTCCCTGGATGGGGCGGTGGTCCAGGTGCAAGCACATCCTCCAAGCTGGGCAGCCACTGGTGCTTATTCCAGGCTGACGCTGTTGGTATCCACCTGTGTCCCCTGGGCTTACCCCAGAGACGGTACAGTTTCTGTGCACACATCCCATGTGCTCTGAGGACTTCCCATGTCCTCTGATGACATCCCGTGTGCTCTGATGATTTCCTTTGCACTCTCAGGACTTCCCAAGTGCTCTGATGACTTTCTATGCACTCTGAGGACTTCCTGGGTGCTCTGAGGAATTCCTGGGTCTCTCCGTCTCGGGGTGTCCTCCAGCTACAGCAGTGTGCTGGGTATCCCTCAGAGGAAGCAGGAAAAGCCAGAGGAGAAATACCTCAACCAGTGAGGAACAGTAAGAGATGGACAAAAACCCCAAGGCCCGTGCCCCTCAGTGGGACAGTTGGCAGTAGGTTTTGCCCTGCCTCCTAGAAGTCCCCAGCAGACCCAGCCCTGGCAGCCCACAGTAGGAACCAGTTTATCAGTGCGCTCTGTATTAGCTGTCTTCACTTCCCTCTCTCCTGTCCCCCCACCCTCCTTTCTCTTTGTGCCTCCTGGGATAAGTCCCAGATCAAGTCCTTGTACCCACATTCTCACCTCAGGATATCTTTTTAGAGGAACCTAAATAAGACAATGCTATTTTATAATGAATGAGTATATATCCATATTCATTAATGTAGTCAGTCAATCACTCTACCATGGTACCTATATTTTAACATCTATGATTCCTCTAAGAAGAGTACATAGCTCTCTGGGACCCTAAGACTTCGAACTTTCTCAGGTACAACATTTAATCATTAACACAATTGCTGTAAACAGACCCCAGATGCCAGGATGAGGCCTGGAAATGCCCCTGATTTTAAATTTTGAAAGTCAAGATGTATAAGTTTCAGAGAAAATAAATACCCACCCGAGGAGGCCCTGTGAAGAAGCTGGGGGAGAGCAGGAGCGAGGACCTGTTGAAGGTGCCACCATGTAGGCTCCCTTTTCTTGGGAGGACACAGATGAATGGTCTAAAGGTAGTGAACTTTATGGGGAGCTGATATTACTTCCCTTTCTTCCCTTTGTAAAAGGAAAAAGCGACTTCAGTTTCCCCAATGTTTGTAGCACAGGGATGCTCTGTAGTTAAGTTTATTGGGAAAATTTGTAAGGCTGGGTAAGAACATGTCAGCCAGCCTCCTAGAACAGCCTGTGGCTCAAGAAGGGATGATTTTGTTCCCAGGGGAAATTTGACAACGTCCAGAGACATTTTTGGGGTCACAACCAGATGGACATGCTGCTGGCGACTAGCGGGCAGAGGCCAGGGATGCTGGTAACCCTCCTGGAAGGCACTGGACAGGTTCTGTGGATTACTCAGCCCCCAAATGGCAATAGTCAGAGTTTTCCAGAGTTTTCCGTACAGGCCTGGGGAGGGAAGGACTGAAGTCACAGGGCTTTCCGGGGATGCCAGCAAGGGGCAGTAGAGGATGGTGAAAATCCTCTGTGTCTGCTCACTGCCAGGAGTGATGGGGACGGTGGTGGTGGGGCTAGACACAGAGCTGGCAACGATGTTCCAAGTTGGCCTCAACTATGGGAAGCTTTCACAGCGACCACAACTTGTGATAAAAGGAAATGTGATATCATGACCATAAATTAAAAAAAAAAAACAGAGCCTCTTGTCGTGATTAGAACAAAAGCAATATGAATCCAATGAAAGCCACCAAATATCATTGACTGTTGTGGAGATGAGCAGGCTGGGAATCAGAAAGTTTTGGGAGAGTCGTGTTGCCATTCTGGGGTTCCCTTTGCTCAACTAAAAATGGGGTTTGGCCAGAACAGTGTTTCCTGAAAAGTGATAAGGAGAAAACATTTTTATGCAGAGGAGAGAATTTGTGGTTATACGCAGAGGCAGTGTTAAATAACAATGAATTGCTTGAAATTAATTCCCCTTTTTCAATTTCCTTCCAATCCATCTAAACACAACAAGGAAAAATACTCAGCTTTGGTGCTCATGTGTCTTTAGCATCTTTTTAACGCTTGCTAATTTCTCCTTTCATGAAAGACAGAGGAGTAGGATGTTGATCAAGTTTGCAGAACTCAGAATATATTAACGTTCTATAATTTCATTGTATTTATTTTATGCTTACCTTCTAGTCACATAAAGTAGTGCTGGTTTTTCCATTTAGAGAGAATTATAGATGTTTCCTCTTCAAATACATTAGTTTAAGTTCTGTAGGTGAATCAATTTAAAAATATTAAAATAAAAATGAATAGATGGTATATTCAAAAATGGAAAAGATGGTCAAATTATGGCTCTATTTTTTAATTTCAAAGTTAATAATTTGCAAATAAAATGCAAACACCTGTGCTTTAACTATTACCTTAAAATTGCATAGGACTCTTGGAGTGACCCAGATGCTATCCATGAATGCTTCTAGATATATTAGCCACCCCCTCCTCTCTGGACTCATTCATAGTCTTTTTTATGGGGAGTATTTTTCCTAGACCTCACACCGTATTTGGTACACAGTAGATGCTTAATAGGTGCCTGTTTGGAAAAATGCATGCAACTCAGGAATCAAAAAGGAAGCTTTTGGTTACTAAGGACAGAAAATCCACCTTGATCCGGTTTAACAAAATAAGAGAGATGTTGAGAAGTAAGGTGGGCTGTGGCAGGTTTTGGTCCAGAGTTTCAGGGAGTGATCTGGACTATGAGTTCATTTCTCTAATTTTCTCAGATCTGCCATCCTTTGTGTCCTTGTCCTCAGGAAGGCTTGCTTCATTACAGCAAAATTAGCTGCTATAGAATCAGATCTCATACACACACACCACAGATGGGTGTGGGAAAGGGAAGAGAGTATCTTTCCCCTAACCTTCCGAGGAAATGTTTCGAGATTCATTCCATTTGGCCAGTTGGACCATTTCTGGTCACATATCAACGCTAGAATCAATCTCGGAGGCTGGAGGGATGGAATTCACTGACTGGCTTCTCTTAGGTCACACGTCCCATGCCTATAGCTAGGAACGGTATCATCTTCCCCATAGAAACATGGGTCCCCAAATGGGAATTAAGAGCTGTTGGAAAGAAGTGGGAGGAAGAGACAGATGCTGGGACAGCCTGGCCACATGACGGATGTCCCCTCCATCTGTTAATGTCAGAACACACCAATAGTACAGTGGTTCATGAACCGTTTGTTATTTGCCATGACAAGATAAACACAGAAATCAAGGGTAAGCATTTAGAAACTTAGAAGGCAATTTAACATTTTTTACAACATCCAAGTGTGTGATAAGTCAGATCCATCTTATTGAGAAGAGTATAGACCACAAGTCTTGGCTTGTGAAGGATTAGGAAAATTAATTAATCTTTCATGATAACTTGAGAAGCATTAGAAGTGTTGGTTTAGAAACTGTGCCTTGTGGGTTGGCCACTCTGTTAGCAGGTTGGAAAGTCTGAACTGAAACTCCTAAGTAAGACACTGGGAAATTTGGGGTTGAATGAGCCTGATGCCGAGATGCTATGAGCACCCTGTCTCATCTGGGGCTGTTTCCAAACAGCAATAGGTAGGTCTTGTGGATCACAGGACTCCAAAGACCTACAGGAAGAAAGCATCAAGGAATTGAGAATGGTCGGGAATGAAGTCAGAATTTTCAGGCTAGCTCCTTTTGTCTCTTTTATAACTACTTTTTATGGGTTGCTATAGTGACAGGAGAGATAAAGGGGACTGTGCAAGGTAGCAATGTAGATTAAGCTTCACAAAACTTGGTTTAACTTTCCTCATGGGAGTTTAGATTTAAACATCTCGCTGCCTGCTGCCATGATACCATAGGCTTTCCTGAGGACAGTAAAGCTTCTGAAAGTTCTGCTAACAGGGTCTCCTTTGTCCTCATCCCTCAAAGAGCAAGACCTGGTAAGGATAGGTCTTGGTTCTGCTAAAATGAATTATTGTTTCCTTGGGACTAATATTCCAAAGACTATCCCTTGGGTTGAGCCCAAAGCCATTAGTGGGGTTGGCCCACCATCATAGAAGGAGACAGAGGGCTACTTCTGAAACCAGGGGTAACTGAAGAATGACAATCCCCACAATCTTGAGTTTCAACCAGAGAGATTCATCCCATCTGCAAAGGAAACATGTCAAAAAAGTTTTCCTATTTCCTATTTTCAGATGAAGTGATCTGATGTTAGGTATTTGAAACAAACTTGGCCAAAATGTGATGGATACATGAGATTTGTGATATTCTTCTTTTACGTATCTTGGAAATTTCCATAAGAAAAAGTTAGAAAAGAGGTTTTAAAATTCCAACTTTTCACTAATATGAACAGTACAGATACTAATATTAGTCACTCAACAAGAAATTGTTGAGAATCAACTATGCACCAAGCCCTTTGGTGCTGATTGGGTGGTACCCCCATACCGCCCACACATACACCCAGAAGATGGGACAGATTCCCCACCTTTCATGAAGTCCACTGGCTGAAAAATCCTGTGAACAAGAAAGAAGTCCAATTGGCTTTCTGGGTTTTTTTAAACTGATAAATACGTTACATGACATTACATGTCAGGACATGCAATGATTGGCCAATATTTAAGAAAAATCTCTAACGTGAGTCATACAAAGTTAATGCACAGAAATCAGAAATTGGATGAAAACAGAGATTACAGATGAACAGAAAACTCAGGTAAAGCAAAGAGAAAAGAAATACATAATATACTTTTTGAGTTCCGAAAAGCTATTACATTCATGAAAAAGGAAGATACTATCAAAAGGGACAGTAAGAGTTAAGAATGAGTTATTAAAATAATTTTAAAGAACATGGATGTTTTTTGATAAATCACTGAGGGGACATCTTTGTTTTGTACATTTTTCAACATGTATATTGTATTTTACAACTTAAAAAAGATTAATACTAGAATAAAATAAATTACAGTGCTAAAAGAAATCAGTACAGAGGGTGTGAGGAAAAGTTGAAAAAATCTACCATAAGGTGGACAAAAAGATGTAGAGCTGGAAAGTAGGAAGGAAAAAGTAAGGACATTAGAGGTTTGATATAAGAGGTTCAAAATGTGAATAAAAGAGTTCTAGAATGAGAATATGTAGGCGGTAAGATCATTAAATAAACGGTACAAGAAAATGCAAGAACCACAGGATATAAGGTTTCAGATTAAGAGGGTCTTTTGAGTGAACTACATCAGGAAAGGGAAAGTATATCCACTCTAGGGCATACTACTGTGCTGTTTTAAAATGGAAGGAATAAAAGGAATATCATAAAAGCACCTGGGGGTGGCGAGAAAAATTAAAGTACAGGTTACATGCAAGAATCTGAAAGGCATCAAGGTGCCCTTCAGCAGATGAATGGATAAAGAAGATGCGGTCCATATATACAATGGAATACTCCGCCTCCATCAGAAAGGATGAATATCCAACTTTTGTAGTAACGTGGACTGGATTGGAAGAGATTATGCTGAGTGAAATAAGCCAAGTAGAGAAAGTCAAGTATCACATGGTTTCACTTACTTGTGGAGCATAAGGGGTAATATAGAGGGCAGTAGGAGAAGGAAAGGAAATGGAAAGTAGGGTAATTCGGGGAGAGAAACAAAACATGAGAGACTTTGGACTCAGAAACAAACTGAAGGTCTTGGAGGGAAGGGGGTGGGGGATGGGAGAGCCTGGTGGTGGGTACTGAGGGCACGTATTGCATGGAGCACTGGGTGTGGGGCATAAACAACGAATCTTGGAACACTGAAAAAATAAAATAAAAAAAGAATCTGAATGGCATCAGTTAGCTGACAGTAGTTAGAAGATGGAAATAAATGTATCAGTGCCTTAAAATATTACATATATACAAACATATATATTATATAGAAAGATTAAATTTTCATTGTTAATAATAGGACTATAAGAGACAGTGCTTACAATTGATAACCCAATAGATAGCAGTATTGGTATGTTACCTACAATATGGACCTAAGTACCAGCAAAGACAGCCCAGAATATTAAAGCTTGTTGCCTTGTTGGAGTGGGACGTGGGAGAGATGGTGTATGAGGAAGTAGAAGGGACTTCTGAAAGTTTGTCATTAATTTTATAATAAAATTGGGCTTTATGTACATGCATTATTTTTGTTAAAGTAAGAACCATATTAATTTTTAAATATCCCCTCTAGCTGCTGTGGGGATCCTGGGTTGCAGGGAGGTAAAGAGAGGCAGGGAAACCAACCACCATCCAACCACTTGAACCATCACTTTGAGTCTTTTTTTTTTTTTTAAAGATTTTATTTATTTATTTGACAGAGAAACACAGCCAGAGAGGGAACACAAGTAGGGGGAGTGAGAGAGGGAGAAGCAGGCTTCCCGCCGAGCAGGGAGCCCGATGTGGGACTCGATCCCGGGTCTCCAGGATCATGACCTGAGCCGAAGGCAGTCGCTTAACCAACTGAGCCACCCAGGTGCCCCATCACTTTGAGTCTTTCGCTTTGCCAGTGGAAACACATAATCTCCTACCTTTAGTTGTTGTTGTTGTTATTGTACTTTGTGGCTTTGTCACTCAACCAGGAGGTGGAAATTACAGAATTAACTCATCTGCTTTATGAACAGGCTTGATCCTTTGCTGCCTTGGTCAAATCTGGGATCCTGCCATTACTGAGGTTTCTTCTCTGTTGTGCTTCCCTTGCATTCAGGAAAGATCCCTGCAGTGTGAACAGAAGGAATTGAAATTCCAGTCGTGTCCCTCCTCAGTTCGGTCTGATTTTCAGAAATTGCAGTAAATCAGTGGCACTGAAAATTGGCCTATTTTTTTTTCTAGGGGTGTTGGTTTGGCTTGATGAGAAAGCAAAAACAAATGGAGTTTATAAATGTAACTAATCAGGAAGTTAAAGAGAGGTTAAACCTAATGGATTAATCAGTTTTTTTCTGGGAAGTGGGAAGAAAAGGTAGGGAGGGCAGGGGGTGGGGGTGGGGGGTGCGGAAAGAGAGCGATGGGGCAGAGTTTTGTCCAGACTGATTGAATAAGCTCTTTGCTGGAATCAGCTCTTTGAGTGTCCTGGGTTTCTCTCTCTCTGCCCCTCCTTTCTTATGGGAGAACGGAGAGGCACCCAATGGTAGCAGTCTGCCATGCTGGGTACAGGTAACAGGGTACCACCTGCTAGGAGATTCAGCTCTGATTTCTGATTCTGCTGTTTACCAATTCTGTAACCTTACAGATATCCCATTCCATCACTCTTTGAGCTGGTATTATGCTTGCTGTAAAATGGGGTGAGTAGTCTCATTTTCCAACCTTATCAGGCTTGTAAAGGTCAACAAAGGTAATTCAGTAAAATGTGAGAGCTGGAGATGGAGAAGGGGGGCTGGCCAACACTCACAGGGGCCTTGGGCATGGACGAGCGTGTCCTGGGTCTAGAGAGCAAAGGGGCAAGTGGTATGCAGTGGTTGGGACTGGAAAATGACAGATCAGTGTAGATGGCATGAAGGATTTTCACCTTTGAGAGCTGGGAGAAGACGGTGAACTACTTCGAGGATAGCAAGGAAGTTTGAGACTATTCCCTGTGTCCTTTCTATCCTAGAGGTTCTCAAATCTTGAGCTCTGGTTCAAGCCTTTTCCCTCCATTTCATGCCTGTGTATCCAGCTGTCATACAACTCTCATGATTATTACCCAGGCACTGAAACTCAGCATGTCTCAAACTAAACTCTTTATTATCCTCCCTAAATCTGACTCTTCTCATCACCCTCCACCTCCTGGTCTCCCATTTTAAGGGGGAACCCATGGCAGAAACTGCTAGTTGCCTCCCAACACGCATTCTCTCTTCTTCCTTAAACAGAATCTTGAGCAATATGCCTAGCAACTCATGAATCACTACATTTCTCGGTCTCCCCCACAGGTAGGTGTAGCGACGTGACACTATTCTATGGTGAGGTACAAGTGGGAACTTTGCTTCCAGGAAAGCTCCTTAAGGGGACTCTGTTTTGCACTTCCACTTGTTCTTCAGATACTCTGAAACACAGATGTGATGGCTGGAACTCCCGCAGCCAGAACTTACATGATAGAGTGGCAGAACAAGTAGAAAGAACCAAGTTCCGTAAATATTGGAGAGCTGCCCCAAAACTTTGGACTGTCAGATGTCTTTCACCTGAGAAAGAAAGATTTTTATTTCTTCATTAAGCCACGGTAATTTTGAATTTCCTCTGACTTGCAGCTGAATCTGATCCTAAGTGATAGCCAGAACCCTATGATTTCTTCCCTATCTCTAATCTTGTACCAAATCCTAACTCTGGCTCTCCAGTTCTTCTTGTCTGAGCCACATCGTCTCTTACCAGGATGACTGCAACAGCTTTTTTACTGATTCCCTGTGTTAACCTCTCCTCCCTGACATCCATGCCCAGAGAATTTCCTTTTTTTTTTTTTTTCCATTTTTTAAAAAAAGTAATCATTCTAAAACCCAGTATGACTACTCAGGAATCATGGAATTATGGACACTTAATACAGACAGTTTAAAGTGCCCTTAGAGGTCATTTAATCTAGATTTCTTGTTGGTTTGGCTTGATGAAAAAGGTAGAGAGAATAAAGTTTTCCATGGGCCTTCTGCAATAAAGTGTGTACTATTCCATATATAAAAAGTAGAAGTGCATTCCTCTGGAAAAGACCCAGAATTTTCAGCAGCTTCTCACAGGTGTTCACCAAAAGTTAAAAATCTCCAGTAAGTATAACTGCCTTATTTTGTAGATGGGGCACCTGAGGCCTCTAGAGGTTAAGTATCATGTCCAAGGTCACAGAGAGATTCAGTGGCAGAGCTAGACCACAGCCTCATGCTTTCTTCGTCAGACAAAGCTGCGAGTTGGTCAGCATAGATGTGGAGTTTTCATATTTCTCTCCCAAGAAGAGAGTGTCCATTTTCATGCAGAAAACTCAGATTAGACTCCCATCAGTAAGGGCTGGGTTGTAGTTAGTACTCATGAAGAGAAGTCTTAAAGAGTTATTAATTACATACATTTCTGTTTACAGGAGAATAATACTGTTAGCCCCATTAAGCACCATTATCAATGTGTGATCTAATAATTTCAACATAATGAAACTAATATATTTCAGAGGAATGGGAGGAAATATTCCACAACTGCTGCAAATTGGATTATTCTGGGCTCGGAAGTCCTTGAGGCAGTGACAATAATTGTTCTGATTTTCATAACATCTATTTGGTACAGTGCTTTACAGTTTACAGATCATTTTCACACACCTTATTATCTTATTTTCTTCTTCCAGAAATTTGGGGAGGGAGTAAGGCAGAGAAAACAGAGTTCTAGTTGGGAATATTATGGTGGCAAGCAACAGAAAATTCAACCTATACCAGCTTAGGGAAGAAATTGGGGAGGGGACTGGGAAGACTGTTGGCTCATATAATTGAATTGCCCTAGGATATCCTGATTCAAGAATGGTTTGATCCTGAGCTTCATGTGGTCATTAAGGCTCTGGTTATGTTTCTGGATGATTCCCTCTGCTACCTCATGGGCTTCTTTCTCAGGTTGATTCACTGTGGCCTCCAATTCCGACTCTGACTCCTCCTTCTTCTCTTCTTCTTCTTTTAAGATTTTATTTAGTCAACAGAGAAAGAGACAGAGTACAAGCAGGGGCAACAGCAAAGGGAGCAGGAGAGGCAGCCTCTCCACTAAGCAGGGAGCCTGAGGCATGGCTCAGTCCCAGGACCCTGGGATTATGACCTGAGCTGAAGGCAGATACTTAACTGACTGAGCCACCTGGGTGCCCAAGGCCTCCAATTCTTACAGCCTCACATGGCAATGCCCCAAAAGAACACAGAGGAGGTCTACTAATAATACTCATGTAGAGCAGAGCACTTGTCCATCCCAAAACCTCAGAAAACCTGTCCTCATGTTTTTTTGGTCAGAGACCTATATTTCAACCAATCACAGTGGGTGACAGATAATATGCACTAATTGGCTCAAGCCAATCAGAGCCCACCATAGATCGGAGGGTGGGATCTATCCCATTGACCACAACAGAGCTGAAGATCTTGGGGGTGGAGTGACTCAGGAAAAAATGGGAATGTTCTGGTGGAAAAGGGAGAAGTAATCTGGAGAAACAACCCAAAGTATCCACTACATAGTAGCTCAGAGAAGTTAAGAGGCACATCCAAAATCACATAGACTCTGACTTTTGGGGGTAAGATATAAATTCAGGGTTTCTGTCTCAAATCTAAGGCTATAAATGCCTAGCTTTTCTAGAAACCTGGAGAATTATCCAGTGACCCTTCATACTTAATCTCCTAGCCCTGTTCTTAAAATTTAACACCAGAAAACTTCTGGCCCATAATTCTGAGCCAGGACTTCCTGTCCATGCCCCTTCAGTACAGAGAGCCCAAACTCCAGATAATAAAGGAAGCAATCGTGTACTTGGTATTGTCTTGAGTGGGATGGAATTCCAGTGTTGTCACGGGAAATAGGTATATGGAAGCAAGTTTCAAGAACTTTGTTCAAGGCCCTACACACACCCTTCTAAGTCAAGCTGACTCAGGTTTAAGGTGTACAAGTGAATCCTTGTGTCAGAAATCAAATCACTGTGACTATCACTTGCTCCTACCTGCAGCTGCTTTTTCCAGGATTCCAATTCATTTCCATAAAAGTTGTTTATGCCTGCAGTGCCTGGAACTGGCTAACAATACATCTAGCTGCTTATGAGGTGGGGAATATTAGCATCTCCATTTATCAACAAGGGTGCTCTGACCCAGAGAGCTAAAGAAGCCCCTCCAAGGTCACTGCATTAAACAAAATCCAGTTCTCCCCTCCTGTGTGTTTCCTTTACTACTCACACAGGACCACACTTCACCTCGGACACTTGGGGTCACCAAACATGTGGCGGGTTTTCCCCACACCAAACAATTCTCCACAACACCAGCTGGTATCCTGTGATTTAACTCAATCCTGACACGATCTACTTGAAGATCGGATCAGATATCACAGGTTAAGGGCTCAGTCCCCCAAGACTGTCCCTCACCCCCCTTTCAGATGCCAACTGCAAATAATAGGTCCCCAGGTTACCCACAACTTCTGTCAGACTTGGCTACAAATCGAAGGTTCCCATGACCCTCTCCTCGGGTTCTGTTAATTTGCCAGCGTGACTCACAGAACGTAGGGGACAGTTTTGTTTACATCTTGTTAGAGGATACGATAAAGGAAACAGATGAATATAGATACACAGGACGAGGTCTGGGAGGATCCTGAGCACAGGGTCTTGTTCCTCGGGAGCTGAGGTACGTCACCCCAGTCAGTATGTGATATGTTCGCCAACCTGGAAGCTCCCAGAACCCCATGCTATTGGGATTTTTATGGAGGCTTCCTTCCATAGGCAGGATTAATCATTAACTCCATTTCCAGGTCCTCTCTCTTTGCTAGATGGTGGAGGGGTTGGGGCTGAAAATTCTAAGCCTCTGATCATGGCTTGGTGTTTCTGGGGACCAGCCCCCATCCAGAGTCACCTTATTAGAGCAAAAGATGTTCCTCGTGTTCTTAGCACTTAAAAAATTACAAGGGTTTTAGGACCCTTGTGTGAGGAACTGGAGGCAGAAGCCAGTATATACATATATTTTTTTCTGTGATCTCCTAGCCACTCAACTATGGCTGTTGAAGGTGGGATTTAAGTTCATATGCGTGGCTCTCATGGGCCCCGCTCCTCACCAGGCACCCAATGCAGGGACGTATCTTGGTCTCATGTGGAAGCACACAGAGACGGTGGATTGAACAATTCTCTCCTGCTTGGCTTTGACACCAGAAAATCCTTTCCCATTGCCCATCACTCATCCAGGAATAAAAACTGATTGGGAGGCTTGTCCAACAATGCAGCCTTAAGAGACCACCTGCTCAGGACACAAAGTACGGACAGGAAACATCTGCCTTGGAAATACTGGAGTTTCTGCTGATTGAAACGTGCAAACAGAAAAGCTGTCCTGTGTCCAGGGACATTCTGAGCTGAGACTGTGGTGTGATGAGCCATATCCTGCAAAGCTGGCAATGGGAGAAGCTGCGTGGTGAGACACGTCTCCCAGGCCAACTGGGACCCTCTTGGCCATAATAACAGTCAATCACTGGCAAACATTGTTCCATGAAGAAGTCTAGAGGAGCCCCGGGGTGTTCTGCCAAATGGGTAATTGAATTCCCATTGAACGGAGTGGCGACAGTGTGGCTCACCCCACTCTGAGCCAAGGGTGGTGGTCTCTGGCTAAACCAAGCAGAAGAGTCAAACTTGCAAGGCAGTTTTGCCCGTGTTTTTATGTGTGTATACATGTGTGTACACTGAATCATATCATGGAAAGACTGCTCCTTTCATGTAAAAATTGCTCACAAGATTCTCTAAAACCTTGGCTTTCCCCTGGGGTACTTTGAATAGAATTTGGGATACAAAATCACCTGGGGTTGAGTCATCTACGGACTGTCAATAGTATGTGTACTGGATGGACTTCCTCCCTTCTGTCCCTCATCCTTCCTCTCCCCATCTCACTTCCTCCCTTCTTTTTATTTAGCAAAGTTTGTTGAGCACCAGCTGTGGGCCAGTGGGTGTTAGGTAGTCGAGATGAAGAAGACCGTCTTCATTGGGTTTTCAAACAGGACTTTTCCCCCACCCCCCACACTGGGAAAAGTCTGGAGGCCTCTTTGGCCACCATGACTGGGAAGAGGGTGCTACTGGCCTCTAGTGGGTGGCAGCCAGAGATGCTGCTCACCGTCTTGCGATGCACAGGACAGTCCCGCACATGAAGAATTATCTGGCCTCCAGTGTCCATAGTGCCACGGTTGAGAAATCGGATCTGCCATCCAGAAGAAAGAACTGCACTCTGTCGTGCTCAGCCCTGGCTCTGGTTGTTGCCAGCAGAAGGCCTTGAGTGAGTCCCTTGACTTCGAGTCTCTCATCTGCCAAAGGGGATGAAAATGGAATGACTGAAGGGAGTTTGGATATGAATCATGCCCTTCACTACCTAGTGTTCAAGAAACAAGAGCCACTTGACTTCTCTGAGCCCAGGACTTTGTGGACTAAAAGCTACCAGTGGGCCTGGTGAAAGTGAACTCTCCAGATATCATTCATTCCAAGAGGATGTCCAAGGAACTGCCAGGCTCTTTTCCCTTCTCAGCATCATTGCAACCTATAGTCCTACAGTGATTTGTATACCTCATGGTTTCATGACTCTGCCTTCTGGTAGTCCATAAACTGCACGAGAGCAGGGACTGTGTCTTCTGTCCTTCCTTCCTATATTCCCAGCACCCATCAGGGTCTGGCCATAGGGTACATGTTCAGTAATGGAGCCAGACTACCTCAGTTGAAATCCTGGCTTCTCCATTCATTAGCTGTGTGACCTTAGGCAAGTTATTGAACCTTTCTGTGCCTAATTTTGCTCCTCTATAAAGTGGGACTCATATTTCCCACCAAGGGTGTGGAGAGGGTTAAATAAGCAACCATTAATCAGTGGAGGGCCTGGCACCTGGTTAGTGCTTGTGGGGGTTCATGATTACCACCATTACTTAGTGATTGTCTTAAATATAAGTAATAAGGCTATCTGTTACGAGATGCATGCACGACATCCAGGTGTGGGTCTGCCTCTACCTTTGGGGAGCATTTGTTTCTATGAATCATTGGAAAAAGCTCCAAGTTTGCAGAGAGGCCAGCAGCTCACCTAAGCAGAAAAGTAGAAGCCAAAGTGATTTCTTGCTGGAGGCTCACGGGGGCCCCCTGGGTCACCAAACAGCCTTCCTCTCTCGCCTGGAAGAAATGAAAATTGATTTGAAGCTTGTCCCATCTGAAAAGGTCTGTCGGTAGCCAGCACCAGTGCATGTTGTCAAGGATGCTTTGGGTTTCTGGCCCAGGGAGGAAGTGATTCACGATGATTCAGTTTCCCAGGGAGTGAGGCAGACCCAGCAGAGACACAGAATGAGGTCCCAGGGGCCTGCTGGGCTGGCCTGCTTCCCTGAGTAGCAGCAAGAGAGGAAAATTGAAGGGCTGCTCGGAACTGATAAACGAAGAGAGGCGACCCATGGAGAACAAGTTCAGGGAATAAGAGGGGCTGGGAATAATGTGCAGAGAGGATAGGATCAGGGAGGGCCCAGGATAGTGGGACAACAACAACAACAGGGAGAATAATACTTCCCACTGAGTGCCTACTACGCACCCACATTCATGCCCCTTATCCCTGCTGATGGTCCTGATGACCCTACAAGGCAGCAGGCGGCCTCATTGCCCTGTGGATGATCAAAAAGGTCACACTTTCTGTTTTCATTCATACATTCCTTTATTCATTCAACAAACATTTACTGGACATCAGATATGGCAGGCACTGTTCTAGGTACTGGGGACCCAGCTGAAGAGCAGACAGACTGAAAGACTGTGCTCTGCCCTCTTGAAGGCTGTGAGCAACGATTAATCAGTGGAGGGCCTGGCACCTGGTTAGTGCTTGTGGGGGTTCATGATTACCACCATTACTTAGTGATTGTCTTAAATATAAGTAATATATTACTAACTGCTAACAAGGGGCTGCTAACAAGTCAGTCCATCTGCTATGTCGGATGAGGAGGAGTGCTGGGAGAACGAGAAAGCCTGGGATGTGGGTGGCCAGGGTGGGGGTAGGGTGAGCTTGCAGTGTTAAGAACCGCGGTCAGAAAAAGCCTCCCTTGAAAAGGAGACATTTGAGCAAAGACCTGAAAGAAGCCAGTTATTTGGGTTTCTGTGGCAATTCCAACATATGTGGTTGGTGGCTTCCCCGCACTGCCACACCATTCTCAGAACCAGGAGGGTATCTGAGAATCAACTTAACTGTGATGCTGTCTACCAGGGGTAGCGTCAGATCCCACCGGTTAGAGGTTCAATCCCATGAGACTGCCCCCCAACCCCCTCGCTGGGCTCCCGGTGCAAGCCCAGTTTATTACCCATACTTCTGGTGGGGTGGCTATAGACTGGACGTTCCCAAGACCTGCTCCTTGGGATTGATTAAGGAGCCAGAGCAACTCACAGAACTCAGAGACGTTTTACTTACGACATTGCTGGTTTGTTCTGAAAAGATGTAACTTAGGAATAGCCAGCGGGAAGAGATGCATAAGACCAGGTATGGGGAGAAAGTGTGGAGAAGGTGTGGAGTTTCCATGCTTTTTCCAGGTACTCCACTCTCCCCAAATCTCCAGGTTCCCTGGCCCCGAAGTTCTCTGAAACCTCTCCTTTTGGATTTTTATGGAGGTCTCATTGCATGCCGCCAAAAGACCCCTTATTAACATAACAAAAGCACCTGTACTGCTCTCCTTACTTAGGAAATTCCAAGGGTTTTAGGAGCTCTGTGCCAGAAATGATGAAGACCAAATATATATTTCTTATTATGAATTACAATATCACAGGCAAAAAGTGGGCCATGTGCAAATTTTGGAGAGGAGTATAACAAAAAGAGAAGAATAGCAGGGGCAAAGGCCCTGTGGTATGTTCCCAGAAAGGAAGCCAGTGTTCAGGAGCATGGTGAATGAGGGGGAAAATAATGGTAGGTGGGAACAGAAAAGGCAAGAGAGCCTCATGGCCATTGTAAGGATTCTGGTTTTTATTCTGAATGAACTGATGGTCCATTGCAGAGTCTGCAGCTGAGAAGTCCTTCTATCTGACTTAGTTTTTAACAGTTCTTCTGGGTGCCATGCTGGGAACAGTCTGGGAGGCAAAAGAGTAAGCACGGGACTAGTCAGGAGGCTCCTGCAAGGATCCGGATGATAGAAAGTGGTGACTCAGACCAGAGGGCAACAGAGGGGCTGGTGAGAAGGGGTGGGATTCCATAGACATCCTGGCTCAGCATGCGTCCCAGCCAGTGCACGCAGGATAGAAGGCCCCTGTCCCGTGCTCTCCAGCTCTCCCCTGTGCCCAGAAGCCCGAAGGGCAGGTGTACCCAACACATGCCATGGGGCTGTCCTATTACGTTCTGTTTCCACATGTCCTCAGTCACTGAAGCCAGTTGGAGTGGTGACACCGCCCCGTTGTGCTAATTATGAGAACACCAGTGTCCATGCCAGGGAGGCACTATAGAACTTATGATCTTAGGGATGCCAGGAGGGTACTATATACCCCGCAGTGATGAAGAGAAAGGCCTGTGCTATTCCGCTTGTGTCCATGTGGCACAGAGATGTCCATCAATATTTCCATCAGCTTCTGGCTGGCCCTCCTGACCTAGGTGCCCATCCAGGCCTATTCCAGGCCTCGGGTCCCATTTTATCCCTCTTCCTCCCAGTTAACCTCATCCTGCTTCCTTGGGTGCCACCAAAACAGATCCTAGAGGACAGCAGAGAGAGAGAAAAAAGGGAAGAGAGGGAAGATGCATGTGTCATATATTGGGAATGGAAGAAAACCATGTGTGCCAGGTCAGCCCTGAGCTCCCCTCTTGTCCCAGTTTACAGGGGAACAGACGGAAGCTCAGAATGGTTAAGTGATTTGCCTCAGGCCATCTCTTGTGCATTGAAGCCCCCTAGTATTTCCTTCTCTTCTGCAACAGAAAGACCCCAGCCCCATAATGCCCATTCCCTACCCCCCAATCCAAAATGGCAAAATATGACTTGCTAATAGAACAGAATATTCAAAATGGAGCATTTGAGTTTCGCACTTTGAACATACTGTGGCGATACCTGTAGCAGCCGTTCATTAGGAAGCCAGCCTGGAATCACCTAGAAAAGGATCATATTGTTCCAAAATAAAGAACTGAGATCCATGCAGTTCGTGGGGGTAGGGTAGGGGAAGGCATGTTTTGAAGATAAAACAGACTATCTGACATTCTAGAAAAACGGGGGGAAGGATGTTTGGTCGCCAACCTCCTGTCCACTCATCAGATGGACGTGCCGGGAAATCTGGGGATTCTGGTCCATCATCTCAACAAACTGTAAACTCCCCCAGGTTGTAAACGATGCCTTCAAAACCTTCTTTTCCCTACAGGAACTTGAAAATAGTTAGACGCTTTATAGAGACAGGTAGATTCCTGTTTAATACTAACCGCCAAAGTTTACTGAGCACTTGCCATATTCCGGGAGCCAAGCTAAGTCAGTAATCATTACCTCAGTAAATCCTTGAAAACAAAGTGAAATACAAAGCCCAGATGGTAAGGTCTATTATAATTTTCTATTATTATTACCATTTTATAGAAGATGAAATTGGGGCTCAGAAAAGTTGAGTAAATAAAGCCCGAAGTCACAGAGACCCTGGAGGGGGGACCTGAACCCAGGTTTGCGGGCCCTCCCGCCCATTATTCTGACAGGCTGCTGACCCTGGAGTCAACTAGGTGTAGGTCAGAGCTCCAGCCCTTCTTTTATTTGCTGTGTGACCTTCAGCAAGTCACTTACCCTTTCTGAGCCATATTTCCCTCATCTGTGGAGTAAGAGTAATAAGCACCTCAGTGACTTGGTGAGAGACGAGAAAAGAAAATAATGGAAGTTGGCTGTGACCGTGTCAACAGTCGCCACTCCAAAATGGTAGATCCTTCTCAACACTTAACAAAAATTGATTGAGAGAAGGAAGAGTTCCCCTTCCCAGCATGCAGAGGGTTAACGTAGAACCTCAGGCTGTTAGCATTTCTCTAATCTTGGCACTAATTATGTACAGAAATCATTTTGCTTCTGCCTCGTATAATGAAAACGATTGTACAGAAATGGAATTTATCATGCTATGTGTTATGAGAGGTTTTGTTTTAAAAAAAATACTACCTCCATTTACCCCACTTTTCTTCATTTCCCCCTCTCCTTGCCAGATAATCAAATACAAAAGTTATATTAACCTCCAAACCACTTCAATTAAAATGCTCATCCAAAATTTGAAAACAATTAAAAAACCCATTATCTCAGATTTAACGTTCTCTGATTCCATGTCTATTTTCTGCCACAGCGTAAACGGCAGGTAACATTATCACAGTAGGTGCCTTCTAGAAAGCAATGTCTCATTCTCTGCCAGTTGGTCCCGTGGCTGCTCTCCCGGCACAGGCCTTATTAAAAACCCACACGCCCCGGTGTACTTTGTCATGTCCAAATGCATCAAAATAATTGATTGTTTTAATGAGCCCTCCATCTGTCTTATTTTCTTCTGTCCTTCTCTACCCCGTAGTGAGTTTCAGAGAGAAGAGAGGATAGGCTCCACTCTTGGGAGGCCATGGACTCAAAGATGGGAGGGTCTCTGCCTTGGATCTGCTCCCCAGGGGTTCTGCAATCTCTGCTGAAATTAAAAATGGTTTTCCCAGAGAAGACCTTACCGGGGAATATATTAGGGTCTGTATGGTGGCAGCAAAGAATACAAGAGCCATCATCAACCAAGCTTGAAAGAAACAAGGCCCTTCAATTACTATTTGTGACTTAAGTTTGGCTCGATAAACATGGATTGAGTGCCTGCTGTATACCAAGACACCATGCCAGACAGTGGAGATATGATGTCCAAGATCTGGTACAATCCATGAAAATACAACTTGGATCAGACACATTCATACACTATTGGTGGGAATGTAAATTTTTGCAACCTTCCCGGAGTGTAATGTAACAATATCTATCAAAAGATTTAAGAGATGTGCATTCCAGTTCACCCAGCAATTAGCCTTCTAATCATTTATTATAAGAGGATAATCACTTAATGTGTTTGAAGACGTAACTACAGCTGTGTTCTTTGCGAAATTATTTGTAAAAGAAAAGGGGAAAAAGAACAACTTGAAAAAAACCTAATCATCAATGACAAGGAATTACATAAATTAATGGTGGCATATCCTTTGAATAAAATCTTTTTTTTAAAAGATTTCATTTATTTATTTGACAGAGAGAAACACAGTGAGAGAGGGAACAGAAGCAGGGGGAGTGAGAGAGGGAGAAGCAGGCTTCCCGCCAAGCAGGGAACCCACCGTGGGGCTCAATCTTGGGACTCTGGGACCATGACCTGAGCCAAAGGCAGACACTTAACGACTGAGCCACCCAGGCACCCCTGAATAAAATCATTTAAAAGCATATTTGAGAAGAGTATGTATTGAATGGCAAAAAATCTATGATACATTGTTAAGTGAAAGAAACCAAATAGAATAGCAGATAGTTTTAAGGCGGGGGGAAGAAAAAATATATAGCACCACTCTGAGGAGATGAGGATGGGGGTTATTTTTACATTCTTTGCTAAGCTTTTTCTGTTCTGATTTCTTTTTTCTCTTCAGAAAAGAAAAAGTTATTTCCAAAAGGGATATGTGTGAATTGCAGCCGCAAATGGAATGGGAACATTTGGGAATTGAAGCTGCTTTAGGAACTAGCTGGGTTTTCTTCGGGCATGGCTTTTCTCTGGGTTCTTCCCTACTCACTGTGCCTTCCATTCACCCACTGTTCTGTTTCCTCAAAGCCTCCTGGTCCATCAGAACCTCCCTCACCAGAGATCTGCCCGGCTACTTTAATGCCAACGCCTGACTATTTTGGTCTGTGGATATACTTTAGTCCACACTTCTGGAGAGAGACCGGGAGCGGTCTGCTCATCTCTTTCTCACCAGGTTGTGGCCTGTGTCATCAGTCAGTCTATAGGATGGGGTGAAGGGGTCTAATCAGGTGTGGTGTAGTCAGTAGGGGGCCAAGATCAAGGTTGCCCGGGGCCATCTCTTAATAAGGGCACGGGGGAGAGGCATTTCCCCTTCTGAGGCTCCGTGGCTGGGCAGTCACGGTGATAGACATCTTCAGCATAATGGTCCATCGAATAATTTGAATGATTCAGAGCCCACGTAGCCACATGGGACCAGATCCTATATCTCTGAACTCTGCTTTGATCAGGTAAATTGAATCATTGTTGATCCTGATGCTCTTTGGACTGACATCATAGCTCACAGTTTGGGGAAGGGGGGGTGTCAGGCAAGACAAAGAAAAGGCACTCACATCAGAGAGGAAGAAGCAAGCAATCTTCATTTGTAGACAAAGGGATCACCTATGCAGAAAATCCTATGGAATCTGCAAAAAAGCTACTATATCTAATTAATGAGTTTAGCAATGTATTATTAATAACAACAAAGAATTATCTGGCCCAACATGTCAATAGTACGAAGGTAGAGAAATTATTCTAGAAGACTACATAAGAGGAAACTTTTGTGACCTTGGTTTAAGCAAAACATTCATATATATGACATAAAAGCACAATCTAAAAAAAACCCACAAATGAATTAATGAGACTTCAAAATTAAAATCTGCTCTTAGTCTGATAGGGCTGCTAGAACAAAGTACTATAGACTGGGTAGATTATAAACAACAGAAATGTATTTCTCACAGTTTTGGAGGCTGGAAGCCCAAGGTCAAGATGCCAACAAATTCAGTCTCTGGCGAGGACCCACTTCCTGGTGCACAGACAACATTCTGGTGTGTCGTCCCACCGTGAGAGGGGAGAGGGAGCTCTCTGGGCTCTCTGATGTAAGGGCACTAATCCCATTCAGCAGGGCTCTGTCTTCCTGACTTCATCACCTCCCAAAGGCCTCACCTTCTTATATCATCACCTTGATAATGAATTTTATTTTTATTTTTTTTTAAAGATTTTATTTATTTGACAGAGAGAAACACAGCCAGAGAGGGAACACAAGCAGGGGGAGTGAGAGAGGGAGAAGCAGGCTTCCCGCTGAGCAGGGAGCCCGATGTGGGACTCAATCCCGGGTCTCCGGGACCATGACCCGAGCCGAAGGCAGTCGCTTAACCAACTGAGCCACTCAGGCGCCCCTTGATAATGAATTTTAAAGGGACATAAACATGCAGTTCACTGTGCACTCTTAGGAGTGTTACGAGTATGAAAAGACAAGCTACAGACTAGAAGACAGTATTTGCAAATTGTGTATCTGATAAAGGCTTTGTATCCAGAATATATAAAGAGCCCTCAAAACTCAATAATAAGGAAACAATCCAATTAAAAATGGACAAATTATTTGGATGGACAACTCACCATGGAAGGTATGGGGATGGCAAAGAATCACAGCAAAATATGCTCAACATCATTCGTCATTAAACTAAAAAAAACACGAGATACCACGACACAGCTATTAGAATGACTAAAATTCCAAAGAATTTAGAATTCCAAGCACTGACAAGGAGTGAAGAAATTATAACTCTTATATGCTGCCTTTGGCAATGGAATATTGCACAACAACTTTGGAAATGAGCTGAGCAGTCTTAAAAAAATAAATTATACCTATTGTACGATTCAGCTATTGTTCTCGTAGATATCTACCTGACAGAAACGAAAGTGTTATGTCCATATAAAGACTTGCAGACAATGCTTGTAGCAACCTTATTTGTAAGAGCCCTAAACCGGAACCAACCTGCATAGGGTCCATCCACAGGTAAATGGATAAAGATACTGGGATAGCCATATGATGGTATGCTATTTAACAATAGAAAGGAATGAAGTGTTAATACACCCAACACAGATGAATCTCAAAATAATTGTGCTGAGTGGGAGAAGTGAGACCAAAAAAAAAAAAAAAAGATATATGCTGTGTGATTCTTTATATAAAATTCAGGAAACATAAAGCTTACTTAGTGACAAAAAGCAGATCAGTGATTGCCCAAGGCAAGGGGTGGCAGGTGGGGGGAGGGGGAGGATTAGGAGAGGTAGAAAGAAATTGGGTGGGTGATGGATAATGTTATTATCTTGATTGTGGTAATGATTTCACTAGTGTATATATGCATTACAATCTCAAATAGTGCTCATTAAGTCTGTGCTGGTTATTGCATATTATACCTCAGTAGAACCCTTAAATTAAAAAAAGAAAAAGTGTGAATATACAGATTTGAAAAAATTGAACAGTCAAGGGAGTAGTTCTGGCTCCAAAAAAAAGAAAAGAGCTCACAAGAATCTTGTGTAATTTCCTTTTGTGTAATTTCCCTTTCTCTGGTTGTATGGTCTCTTCCAGAGGGGTTCTCCTCATGTGACCAACAGGACTGCCATGACTCCTGGGCTTTATCCTTCCACATTTCAGATCCAGAGAAAAGAAAATTGGCATGTCTTCCCCCATGGTCTTCCTGAAACTCTGAAACTCACTTTAATTGGACCAGCTTAGGTCACATGCCCATGAACACACCAGCCTTGCAGGCAGGGGATGAGACACTCAGAATGTCTCAGATCCGAGTCCTGTGGCATGAGAGCAGAAAGGGGATGGATTTCTAAAGCAGTCCAGGGTTGTGGTCATAAGAAAGGCAATGCAGACTGTGGCAATCAGACCTCTGGCGACAGGAAGCACAATGGATGGGGGCCTCAGTGTCTGTGCTCTGAAACCTACCGCCTTGTTGGTGCGGAGGTCATGTTCCCCTGGGGCTGTTCCCAGCCAGCGGCTGAGTGCAGAAGGAATATTAAGGCAGGCCCATTCCTCGGACACACAGGCCTCCCGTCACAGGTGGCTCTGGCTCAAGGACTTCCCAGGGACCTCACTGAATGGCTTTGCATTGCAGTGTGAGAGCTTCCCCCACACCCTTCTTTCTTTCCTCCTCTCTACACTTCACTTGGCGTCTGACCTATATCACTGTGATGGCTCTCCCAACCTCTCCTGGCCACTCTGCACCCCCATTTCCCCTAATATATCTCTTGCATGTTTAGCCCCATTTTAGCATCTGTTTTTTTTTGGAAGACCCAGATTAACACAGGCGCCAGGGAGGCAACTAACAAATCTCTACCTTTATTTTTTTTAATTTTTTCAAGATTTGACTTACTTATTAGAGAGAGAGAGAACACAAGCAGGGGGAGCAGCAAGCATTGGGAGAGGGAGAAGCAGACTACCCGCAGAGCAGGGAGCCCGATGTGGGGCTCTATCCCAGGATCCTGGGATCATGACTTGAGCCAAAGGCAGACACTTAGCTGACAGAGCCACCCCCAACAAATCTCTGCCTTTAATCAGAAGCTCTGGGGTTTGCTCGGTAAGTTCTTCCCCCATATCTTATTTGACTTGTGGCTTTGGTTACAGAAATGGCGGAGGACACAAAAGCCTTGAAGTTAATATAACAAAATGTTGACTTATTGGCTGATAACCCTGCCTTCTATTTGCCGAGCACTCAATGATTTACAAGGCCCTTTATGGTACATAGCTTCACTGAGCTTTACAAAAATGCAGCAAGGCAGGTGGAATTATTTGATTTTAGTCATAGGAGACTGGTACTCTGAGAGGTCAAAATGAATTGTTTAAAGTCCCATGGACTTATGTCACTGCTATGCCTAAAACATTTTCCATGGCTCTTCATTGCCTTCAAAACCAACACCAAGCTATTAATGTGACGCAAAACTGCCCTGTGCTTTGGTGCCGGACGTATTGAGCTATGTTCAGTGTCCCAAGAAGGCCACCTGGCCTTTGCACATGCTGCTCTGTCTTCCTGAAATTCCTTTCCATACCCTCTCCTGGTATCAACTCTCTTCCTGTAAGAAGATATTCTTTAAGACTGGATCATGTGTTCCTTTGGGTTCCCTCACAACCTGTACTTATCTATTTCATAGCACTTAGCAAAATACATTGTAACATACTGTAACGTACACTGTAATTGCCACTAAGTAGGACTGATTATTTATCAGTTGCCAGAGGAAGAAACAGGATTAGGGAAGTGGAGTCTATTAGTCAATGTTCTCCAGAAAAACAACCAGAAGATAGGCAGATAGATAACATAAGGAATTGGTTTGCACAATTATGAAGGCTGAGAAGTCCCAGGATCTGCAGTTGGGGACCCAGGAGAACTGATGTGTCGTTCCAGTCTGAGTCCGAGGGCCAGAGAACCAGGAGAGCCAATGATACATTTCTAGCCTGAACAAGCTGCTAGGCTTGAGATCCAGGAAAAGCTGCTATTTCCATCTTAGTTTGAAGGCTGGAAAAAGACTAATCTCCCAGTTCAGGCAGTCAGGCAGGGAGAAGTTTCCTCTAACACACAGACTTTTCTTCTGTTCAGGTCTTCAGTTGACAGAGTGAGGCCCACCCACACTGGGGAGGGCAATCTGCTTAGCTGAGTCTACTGGTTCACATGTTCATCTCATCCAGAAACACCTGCACAGACACACCTGGAAAAATGTCTGGCAAAAAGTCTGCACACCCAGTGGTCCAGTCAAGTAGACCTATAAAAGGAAACATCACACGGAGTAATAACGCAAGGCTGCATGACAGTTGGTGATAGGGCTGGAGCACAATGGCTGTCTCCAAGCCTGGTTTCAGGCAGGCATGTTACTGTCCCTTTGGACAAGACAGCCATGGGCTGGTGACCCCTGCATGATCCATCTGGAGTTCCTGGGTTTCTTACACACTAGGTGCCAGGCTGTATGCTTGGCATTTTACTTATATCCACGTGACCTTGGACTGTCGTTGCCTCTAGATGCATAGATAATTGATGAGTGAACACATCCTACTTGCCACTTATTAGGGGATTCAGACCCAGGCCCATCTGACTTTACAACCAGTGCTTCTGATGTTGCATTGTCCTTCTCAAAGAGGAGGACTTGTTGTCCCAATCCCTGGTTTCTTAATTCCCAGACACATGAGGTGTGACTTTGTCTCTCCAGCAGGTTGCAGGCTGTGCGGGGCCAATGAGCAAGTCAGGAGCTTAAAACCACAGCTGCCCTGGGCATGCCGCACAAGGAGGCATCATCCCTTTGCCAGAGGAGGTTTCTCCGGAGCACCACGGTGCCACTGGACAGGCAGGTGAGCAGACCCTGGGGACAGGAGCCTGGCTCTGCACCTTGCAGGTCTGCAGACATGTGCTCTGGCACTTTCCACCCCTGGTTCCTGAGATGCCCAGGGAGGTACTGGGTCTGCTATGCCAAGGTATTATGGAGGGCATTTGTATTTTTTCGTTTCCTTTCTCTTTTTAAATCTCAGCACCAGCTGCTCCTTCGTCCATTGCGCATTCTGAGTGTCTCAGAGAGGCATCAGTATTGACAGGAGAGGCCCGCCGCCCAGCAGGGGATGCAGATTCAGCCGAGGAGCTGAGCAAAGCTCATTAGGATGGTGTCTCGGCACCCTTTGGCAGCCCCAATTACCTGGCTTCGTCTGAGCAGCATGAATATGGATCAGCAAGAGGAGAGGGATCACGTGGTTTAGGGTGTTTTATTTTTTTATTTTTTTTAAACACAGAGAATAGAGTAGGATTTTAAGGTCAGTACTTTTGCAGTCAGAGAAACCTGGTTTCCAACTCCATCTCTTCCCTTTGCTTCCGTGTGACCTTGGGAAAGAGCATTCGCCACTCTGAACCTCAGTTTCCTTATCTGTAAAATGATCCTCATGGTAATGAATACTGCAAAGGTGTGTTGTTAAGATCACGTGACTTGATGCAATTAGCACAGGGCCTGGCTCACTCTGAGCCTTCAATAAATGTAACAGTTCCTCAGGATCCATCTGGAAATGGTCACATCCACAGCAGCTGGTTTCTTCCCTACATGGGAGGAAACTTTTCTCCAAGAGTCTCTGTGCAGATTTTCCCTTATCGTTCATTGCCTGGAATTGGGTTACATCCTTGCTCCTGGGCAGTCACTTGCTAGAGGGACAGAACTTCTAGTATTGGCCTCGACCAGGGCTTGTTAGACAAAATAAGGTCACATGACCACTCCTGACTGGCATCCAGTGGAAGGTTACCGAGCATGGCAAGACGCAGGAAAATACAGCTTACAATGAGGAGAAAACTCAGTCAATTGAAATGAACGAAGAACAGAGACCTATGTTAGAATTAGCTAAGGAGGGGCGCCTGGGTGGCTCAGTTGGTTAAGTGACTGCCTTCAGCTCAGGTCATGATCCCAGAGACCTGGGATCAAGTCCCACATGGGGCTCCCTGCTCGACAGGAAGCCTGCTTCTCCCTCTCTCACTCCCCCTGCTTGTGTTCCCTCTATGACTGTGTTTCTCTCTCTCAAATAAATAAAATCTTAAAAAAAAAAAAAAGAATTAGCTAATGAAGACCTTAAAACTGGCATTCTAACTGCTATTCCATGGATCTCAGATGTTTGGTAGAAAAACAGAAGACCAAAAAAAAAAAAAAGGCCCAAACTAACCTTTTTTAAAAAAATATATTTTTTATTTATTTTATTTGTATTTATTTTTTATTAACATATAATGTATTATTTCCTTCAGGGGTATAGGTCTGTGAATTATCAGTCTTATGCAATTCACGGCACTTACCATAGCATATACCCTCCCCAATGTCCACCACCCAGCCACCCTATCCCTCCCCCCTAATCCCCCCAGCAACCCTCAGTTTGTTTCCTGAGATTAAGAGTCTCATATAGTTTGTCTCCCTCCCTGGTCCCATCTTGTTTCATTTTTCTCCTCCATTCCCACCACAACCCCCCACCCAGCCTCTCAAATTCCTCATATCAGAGAGATCATATGATAATTGTCTTTTCTCTGATTGACTTATTTTGCTTAGCATAATACCCTCTAGTTCCATCCAGGTCGTTGCAAATGGCAAGATCTCATTTTTGATGGCTGCATAGTATTCTGTTGAATACACCATTTTATCCATTTCTCTGTTGATGGACGTCTAGATTCTTTCCATAGTTTGGCTATTATGGACATTGCTGCTATAAACATTCGGGTGCCCGTGCCCCTTTGGATCACTACATTTGTATCTTCAGGGTAAATACCCAGTAGTGCAATTGCTGAGTTATAGGGTAGTTCTGTTTTCAACTTTTTGAAGAATCTCCATACTGTTTTCCAGAATGACTGCACTAGCTTGCACTCCCACCAACAGTGTAGGAGGGTTCCCCTTTCTTCATACCCTTGCCAACATCTGTCATTTTCTGGATTGTTATTTTAGCCATTCTCCCTGGTTGGTGTGAGGTGGTAGGTATCTTACTGTGGTTTTGATTTGTATTTCCCTGATGCTGAGGGATGTTGAACACTCTTTCATGTGTTTCTTGGCCATTTGGATGTCTTCTTTGTAGAAATGTCTATTAATGTCTTCCGCCCATTTCTTTCTTTCTTTTTAAAGATTTTATTTATTTGACAGAGAGAAACACAGCCAGAGAGGGAACACAAGCAGGGGGAGTGAGAGAGGGAGAAGCAGGCTTCCTGCCGAGCAGGGAGCCCGATGTGGGACTCGATCCTGGGTCTCCAGGATCATGACCTGAGCCGAAGGCAGTCGCTTAACCAACTGAGCCACCCAGGCGCCCCTTCTGCCCATTTCTTGATTGGATTATTTGTTCTTTGGGTTTTGAGTTTGATAAGTTCTTTATAGATTTTGGATACTAGCCCTTTATCTGATATGTCCTTTGCAAATATCTTCTCCCATTCTGTCAGTTGTCTTTTGGTTCTGTTGACTGTTTCCTTTGCTGTGTAAAAGCTTTTGATCTTGAGGAAGTCCCAGTAGTTCATTTTTGCCCTTGCTTCCCTTGCCTTTGGCAATGTGTCTTGGAAGAAGTTGTTGCGGCTGAGGTCGAAGAGTTGGCTGCCTGTGTTCTCCCCAAGGATTTTGATGGATTCCTGTCTCACATTGAGGTCTTTCATTCACAGACCATTTTGAGTCTATTTGTGTGTGTGTGTGTAGGAAATGGTCCAGTTTCATTCTTTTGCATGTAGCTGTCCAATTTTCCCAATACCACTTGTTGAAGAGACTTTTTTGCATTAGACATTCTTTCCTGCTTTGTTGAAGGTCAGTTGACCATAGAGTTGAGGGACCATTTCTGGGCTCTCTATTCTGTTCTATGGCTCTGTGTGTCTGTTTTTGTGCCAGTACCATGTATCTTGATGATTACAGCTTTGTAATAGAACTTGAAGTCTGGAATTGTGATGCCGCCAACTTTGGTTTTCTTTTTCAACATTTCTCTGGCTATTTGGGATCTTTTCTGATTCCATATAAATTTTAGGATTATTTGTTCCATTTTTTTGAAAAAACATTGATGATATTTTGATAGGGATTGCATTAAATGTGTAGATTGCTTTAGGTAGCATAGACGTTGTCACAGTATTTGTTCTTCCATCCATGAGGATGGAATATTTTTTTTCTTTGTGTCTTCCTCAGTTTTTTTTCATGAGTACTTTGTAATTTTCTGAGTATAAATTCTTTGCCTCTTTGGTCAGGTTTATTCCTAGGTATCTTATGGTTTTGGGTGCAATTGTAAATGGGATTGACCCTTAATTTCTCTTTCTTCTATCTTGATGGTGTATAGAAATCCAACTGATTTCTGTGCCTTGATTTTATATCCTGCTGCTTTGCTAAATTTCTGTATGAGTTCTAGCAGTTTTGGAGTGGAGTATTTTGGGTTTTCCACATAAAGTATCATATCATCTGCAGAGTGAGAGTTTGACTTCTTCTTTGCCAATTTGGTTACCTCTTATCTCTTTTTGTTGTTTGATTGCTGAGGCTAGGACTTCTAGTACTATGTTGAATAGCAGTGGTGATAATGGAAAGCCCTGCCGTGTTTGACCTTAGGGGAAAAGCTCTCAGTTTTTCCCCATTGAGAATGATATTCACTGTGGGTTTCTCATAGATGGCTTTTATGATATTGAGGTATGTACCCTCTATCCCTACACTGTGAAGAGTTTTTTCAGCATCTATTGAGAGGATCATATGGTTCTTGTTCTTTGTTTTATTAATGTACTCTATCACATTGATTGATTTGCAGATGTTGAACTAACCTTGCAGCCCAGGAATAAATCCCACTTGGTCATGGTGAATAATCCTTTTCATGTACTGTTGGATCCTATTGGCTAGTATTTTGGTGAGAATTTTTGCATCCATGTTCATCAAGGATATTGGTCTGAATTCTCCTTTTTGGTGGGGTCTTTGTCTGGTTTTGGGATCAAGGTAATGCTGGTCTCATAAAATGAGTTTGGAAATTTTCTTTCCATTTGCATTTTTTGGAACTGTTTCAGGAGAGTAGGTATTAATTCTTCTTTAAATGTTGGTAGAATTCCCCTGGGAAGCCATCTGACCCTGGGCATTTGTTTGTTGGGAGATTTTCTTTTTTTAAGATTTTATTTATTTGACAGAAAGAAACACAGCCAGACAGGGAACACAAGCAGCAGGAGTGAGAGAGGGAGAAGTAGGCTTCCCACTGAGCAGGCAGCCGGATGCAGGGCTTGATCCTGGGACTCTGGGATCATGACCTGAGCTGAAAGCGGAGGCTTAACCACTGAACAACCCAGGCACTCCTATTGGGAGATATTTGATGACTGCCTCAATCTATTTACTGGTTATGGGTCTGTTCAGGTTTTCTATTTATTCCCGGTTCAGTTTTGTAGTTTATATGTCTCTAGGAATGCATCCATTTCTTCCAGATTATCAAATTTGTTAGTGTATAGTTGCTTGTAATATGTTCTTATAATTGTTTGTGTTTCTTTGGTGTTGGTTGTGATCTCTCCTCTTTTGTTCATGATTTTATTAATTTGGGTCCTCTCTCTCTCACACACTCTTTTTTTTTTTTTTTTTTTGATAAGTCTGGCCAGGGTTTTATCAATCTTATTCTTTCAAAGAACCAGCTCCTAAGTCCATTGATTTGTTCTACTGTTCTTTTGGTTTCTATTTCATTGATTTCTGCTCTGATCTTTATTATTTCTGTTCTCCTGCTGGGTTTAGGCTTTCTTTGCTGTTCTTTGTCCAGCTCCTTTAGGTGTAGGGTTAGCTTGTGTACTTGAGACCTTTCTTTTTTTTTTTTAATATTTTATTTATTTATTTGACAGAGAGATAGATCACAGGCAGGCAGAGAGACAGGCAGAGAGAGAAGGGGAATCAGGCTCCCTGCTGAGCAGAGAGCCTGCTCGAGAGCCTGCTCGATCGCAGGTCCCTGAGATCATGACCTGAGCTGAAGGCAGAGGCTTTAACCCACTGAGTCACCCAGGTGCCCTCACCTTTCTTGTTTCTTGAGAAAGGCTTTTATTTGTATATATGTTCCTCTCAGGATCACATTTGCTGTGTCCCAAATATTTTGGAGAGTTGTATTTTCATTTTCTTTTGTTTTCATAAATGTTTTAAGTTCTTCCTTAATTTCCTGGTTGATCCACTCATTCTTTAGTAGGATACTCTTCAGCTTCCATGTATTTGAGTTCTTTCTAACTTTCCTCTTGTGGTTGATTTCGGTTCAAAGCATTGTGGTCTGAAAATATGCAGGAAATGATCCCAATCTTTGGTAGCTGTTGAGACCTGATTTGTGACCCAGGATGTGCTCGATTCTGGAGAATGTTCCATGTGCATTAGAGAAGAATGTATATTCTGTTGCTTTGGGATGGAATGTTCTTTTTTTTTTTTTAAGATTTTATTTATTTATTTGACAGAGAGAGATCACAAGTAAGCAGAAAGGCAGACAGAGAGAGAGGAGGAAGCAGGCTCCCTGTCGAGCAGAGAGCCTGATGCAGGCCTCCATCCCAGGACCCTGAGATCATGACCTGAGCTGAAGGCAGAGGCTTTAACACATTGAGCCACCCAGGTGCCCTGGAATGTTCTGAATATATCTGTGATGTCCATCTGGTCTAGTGTGACATTTAAAGCCTTTATTTCCTTGTTGACCTTTTGCTTAGATGATCTGTCCATTTCAGTGAGGGGGGTGTTAAAGTCCCCTACTATTATTGTATTATTGTCAATGTGTTTCTTTGATTTTGTTAATAATTGATTTATATAATTGGCTGCTCTCATGTTAGGGGCATAGATATTTAAAATTGTTAGATCTTCTTTTTGGACAGACCCTTTAAATATGATATAGTGTCCTTCCTCATCTCTTATAGTCTTTGGCTTAAAATCTAATTTGTCTGATATAAGGATTGCCACCTTAGCTTTCTTTTGATGTCCATTAGCATGGTAAATTGTTTTCCACCCCCCTCACTTTAAATATGGAGGTGTCTTTGGGTCTAAAATGAGTTTCTTGGGGCGCCTGGGTGGCCCAGTGGGTTGAAGCCTCTGCCTTCGGCTCAGGTCATGATCTCAAGGTCCTGGGATCGAGGCTCACATTGGGCTCTCTGCTCGGCAGGGAGCCTGCTTCCTCCTCTCTCAGCCTGCGTCTCTGCCTGCTTGTGATCTCTCTCTGTCAAATAAATAAATAAAATCTTAAAAAAAATAAAATAAAATGAGTTTCTTGGAGACAGCATATTGATGGGTTTTATTTTTTTATCCATTCTGATAGCCTATGTCTTTTGATTGGGGCATTTAGCCCATTTATATTCAGGGTAACTATTGAAAGATATGAATTTAGTGCCAGTGCATAGTCTGTACGGTGACTGCCACTTTATATTGTCTTTGTTTCTTTCTGGTCTATGTTACTTTTAGGCTCTCTCTTCACTTAGAGGACCCCTTTCAATATTTTATGTAAGTCCAATTTGGTGTTTGCAAATTCTTTTAGTTTTTGTTTGTCCTGGAAGCTTTTTATATCTTCTTCTATTTTCAATGATGGCCTAGCTGGATATAATATTCTTGGCTGAATCTTTTTCTCATTTAGTGCTCTGAATATGTCATGCCAGTCCTTTCTGTTCTGCCACGTCTCTGTGGATACATCTGCTGCCAGTCTAATATTTCTGCCATTGTATGTTACAGATCTCTTGTCCCGAACTGCTTTCAGGATTTTCTCTTTGTCTCTGAGACTTGTAAGTTTTAGTATTAGATGATGGGGTGTTGACCTATTTTTACTGATTTTGAGGGGGGCACTTCCAGGATTTTGATGCTTTTTCCCTGCACCAGGTTAGGGAAATTCTCTGCTATAATTTGCTCCAATATACCTTTTTCCCCTCTCTTTCTTTCTTCTTCTTCTGGGATACCAATTATTCTAATATTGTTTTGTCTTATGATATCACTTGTCTCTCAAATTCTCCCCTCATGATCTAGTAGTTGTTTATCTCTCTTTTTCTCAGTTTCTTTATTCTCCATCATTTGGTCTTCTGTATCACTAATTCTCTGTTCAGCCTCATTTACCCTAGCAGTAAGAGCCTCAATTTTTTATTGCACCTCATTAATAGCTTTTTTGATTTCAACTTGGTTAGATTTTAGTTCTTTTATTTCTCTAGAAAGGGATTTCATTTCTCCAGAAAGTGATTCTCTAGTATCTTCTGTGCTTTTTTTGAGCCCAGCTAGCACCTTGATAATCATCATTCTTAACTCTAGTTTTGATATCTTACTAATGTCTGTATTGATTAGGCCCTAGTAGTCAGTACCACCTCTTGTTCTTTTTTTTGAAGTGAGGTTTTCTGCCTTGTCATTTTATCCAGATAAGAATAGATGAATGAGATAGCAAAATATAAAATGGTAGAACAACTGCAGAAAAACATACACTAACCAAAGACCCAAAGCTCGGGGGAGAAGAAAGAAAGAAAGAAAGAAAGAAAGAAAGAAAGAAAGAAAGAAAGAACAAACAAACAAATAACTATTAGACTGTTGAATAAGATAGAGCTACACACTTGATTTGGGGTATATTTTATTTTATTTTATTTTTTTCAAAGATTTTATTTATTTGACAGAGAGAAACACAGCCAGAGAGGGAACACAAGCAGGGGGAGTGAGAGAGGGAGAAGCAGGCTTCCCGCCGAACAGGGAGCCCGATGTGGGACTCGATCCCGGGTCTCCGGGATCACGACCTGAGCCTAAGGCAGTCGCTTAACTAACTGAGCCACCCAGGTGCCCCGATTTGGGGTATATTTTAGAAGAAACTGTCTCCCAGAATTTTA
This sequence comes from Spilogale gracilis, assembly GCA_004023965.1. Lineage (NCBI taxonomy): Eukaryota > Metazoa > Chordata > Mammalia > Carnivora > Mephitidae > Spilogale > Spilogale gracilis. Next base: position 23,210 of record PITA01002706.1, on the reverse strand, counting down.
AAGAAAGAAAACATATATATGCAAAAATAAAGGATAAACACGATGAAGGGATGGATGAGTCTAAAGATGAAAATTAAAAAAGATTCTAAAAAAGGAATTGATAAGATAAGAAGTTGGTTGAAAAAAGAAAAATAAAGAGGAAAGAATGTGATCAGGGTGGAGACTAGAACAAAGCCATGCGCTAGATTTAGGGTATATTTTGATCCATTAGAAGAGACTGTATCCCAAAATTTTAAAGAAAGAAAAACCTATATGTATACAAAAAATAAGGTTAAACAAATGAAGGGGTAGACTATGACTATAACAATGAAAATTAAAAAAGATTTTTTAAAAAAGTATTGATAAGATAAAATTGTTTAAAAGGTTAAAATAGGAAAGAGAAAAAATAGAATAAGAAAAAAATTTTAAAAATTTAACTTTGAAACACTAAGGAATCATGAGAAAAAAGCCATGCATTCTATGTGTTGCATTCCCCTAATTTGAGTTCGACAGTTCTCGTTGATTGGCAATCTCGGTCGTGGCTGGATGTTCTCACTGATCTGTGTGCAGGTGGGGCCTGTTGTGTTGATTCTCAATTGTCTCTGCCTGAGGCGGAAGTGCCCCGCCCTTGCCAGGGGCCAGGCTAAGCAATCTGCTGGGTTTTTGCTCCAAGGCTTTTGTTCCCTGACCACTTTCCGTACAGCTTTGGAGGCGGAGAATGAAGATGGCGGCCTCCCAATATCCGGCCAGGACAAGCCAAAAGCTCGAGGCCCCAGCCTCAGAGGAAAGCAGTCAATGACTGACACCTGTCTCCCTGGTCTCTGGTTGCCCTCCGTGCTCACCGTGCCTGTGACTGAACGTTTCTATCTCTGGCATGCAGCCCTGTCTGGAGTCTCCCAACCCAGCAGGTTCCTGCAGCGTGTTCCTGTGCTGCTCCTCCTGGTGCTGCCACTTGTGGGGTCCCTGCTTGAAGACCAGTGGTGGACTGCACCTCAGATCATGGTTCAAGGTAACCCTGAGCTGAGAGCCCACCCCTCGGCTATGTCTCTGCAGCTGGCTTCCCCGCTCTGATACCTGGGACTTCTGCCATGCTCAGGCACCCTGTGGGTCCTGAGACCACCCTTCCCCTGCGAGGGCTCCACCACCTCTGGAGCAATGTCGCTCAGTGGAGCGGACTTCTAAAAGTTCCGATTTTGTGCTCCAAGGTTCTACTGCTGCCCGGGAGCCGGCCCCTCCCCCTGCAGTCTATCTTCCGGTATATTGCCTCGGATTCACTTCTCTGCATGTCCTACCTTCCAAAAGTGGCTGCTTTTCTGTTCCCAGAATTGCTGCTCTTCTTCTCTTTGCTCTCCTGTTGAATTTATAGATGTTTTTATTAGTTTGATAACTATCTAGCTGAACTTCTGAGACCTGATGATACCCAGGTCTCCTACTCCACCGCCATCTTGTTCCTTTCCTTGAACTGACCTTTCAGGGATGAAAACTCCCATGTGTGACATGAAAAATATGCCAGATGCAATTAACCGCAGATTAGATGTTGCAGAAGAAAAGATTAACAAAGTTGAAGATTTGGCAATAGAAATTATCCACAGTGGAACCCACAGAGGGAAAAGAATTTTTTAAAAAATAGAGCTTTAGTGAGCTGCTGGACAGCTTCAAACAGCCTGATGTATGTTTCAAGTGGAGTCCTTGAGGGAAAGAAGAGAAATATGGGATGAAAGATGGGAAGAAAGAGTGGCTGAACATTTACTGTGTTGGATGGAAAGCTTCAGCATGGAGTATTTCCTGGTTTAAAGCCTGAGGGATGCCATGCAGCCCCTATGTAAGCCTGGGCACATTTGTCACCTGCTCTGAGTTTTTTGAGGAGTCCAACTTCACTGAAGAGTAGACCACAGGGCCTGTGAGTCCCACAGGAGGTGCAGTTCATGGAGCACTTGCCACGGAGCCTAGATCATGGTAAGTCCCTGCTAATTATCTGCAGGTTTTTGGTTTTTTTTTTTTTTTTTTAATCACAGTTTTTCCCAGCTCTGGCCTTCTGCGGTTTGCTGATTCGGGTGTTGACCCTTTGATTGATTGATTAATTTGACTTTTTTTTTTTTTTTTGAAAGAGAGCATATACATATGCACACAAACAAGGGTGGGGGGGGGCAGGAAAGGGAGAGAAAGAATCCCAGGCAGGCTGCACACCCAGCACTGAGCCTGACATGGGGCCTGACATGATCCCTGAACTGAAATCAAGAGTTGGCTGCTTAACAGACTGAGCCAACCAGGTGCCCCAACCCTTTGCTTCGTTTAATAGTAACTGATATTTATTGGATGCTTATGATAGCTCAGGTTCTGTGTTAATGGCTTTATTTGTATTAGCTTATTAAGTTATTAACTTATTAAGTTGCTTCCACCAACCTCTGAGGAATGTATATTTTTATACCTAGCTCCATTTTATGAATGAGAACACAGAGGCCCGCAGGGTGAAGCAGCTTGTCTGAGGCTGCAGCTGGCCAAGTCAGCTCTGGTAGCTCCTCAGAGGCTCTGATCATATCTTGCCCCAACTCCTTATTTTATAGTTCATGAAACTGAGGCCCAGAGAGGCTGAGGGGTCTCGCAAAGGTTGCACAGCAAGTCCGTGGGAGAGCCAGGGCAAGAATCCAGTGCTTAGCCTGAGCTGGTTTCCTTCCCCTCCAGGACCTCTCCAACTGGCTGTGATTCCCAAGGCTTTTTAGTCAGTTTATTTGTCAATATCTGCAACCAATTTCCTGGGTTCAGGCTGGAGTCTGGCACAAACCTCCTTCCTTTCCTTTACTCTGTATCTTCCAGTGCATGTGAGCAGCTCACTTAAGCCCTGTCCTCTCCAGCCAGCTTCCAGGAGCCTTGGTGGATAATTCATGCAATTTGCATTCAAAAACACAGCTGGGAGTGAACAATGCTTAACCTAAAGTAATGAGTTTCTGGTGGCAGTATTGCAGGCCTCTGTGCTGGGGATGTTTTGTGATGGGCATCGAATCTCACCGGTACTCCCCTAAATCACATTAGTCAGTTTACCCTCTCTTCCTTTATTCATTCAGTGTTTTGGTTATCTTTCTGGGCACTTCAAAGGGCCAGGGATTTTGCCTGGTATTGGGAAAACAAAAGTAAAGATGGGTAGGGCATTGTCCCTGCCTTTGGGCAAGGCAGAGAAAGGAACAGATGACCGCAAATATGATGATCAATGTTATGACCCAGGGTGGAATGCCTGTCTCACTACTTGGGCCCATCAGGGCAGGCTTCTTAGAGGAAAGGATTTGAGTTGAGTTTGGGAGGATTAATACAATGTCACCTCTTTCCACCAGAAAGTAAGCTCCATGAGAATCGAGGTTTTTGGTCAGAGCAATGCCCAGCATTGCAGGTGCTCAATAAATAGTTGTTGAATGAATGCCTAGAAAAATAAAGATCCGGGAAGGGATTCCAGGCGGAAGGAACAGCATGTGCGAAGGCATGAGAATGCAAAAGGACACAACACACTTGGTAATGTCAGGAAACTCATGGTGGCTTCAGCACAGGGTACATGGCCAGGATGGATGGATCAAGGCTGTGGATCAGAATAGGAAGGTCTTTGAGCCAGAGGCTGAGTTTGGACCTGAGTCTAGACTTGGCCCTGAAGGCAATGGGAAGATACATCGTTGGGTTTGAAGCAGAGCAGTAACATGATCAGCTTTGTGCTGCAGAAGGAGCATCCTGTTTATTGTATGAAAGAAGAGAAGGGGGATAAGGGAGAGATGGGAGTGTGGGACTGGAGGCCCAGAGCAGCATCTGTTCTACAAGTCTGCACAAGGACCCCTAGTGAGAAAGCCACGCTTGACTGAGGGGGCACAGGATGGGGTGGCTATTGAGGCTTGAGGGAGACCTCGTCCCAGCTACACCTTCTCCAGCATCCTGCTGGAAGGCGTGTGGTCATGCGGAAAGCCCATTACCATCCCACCAGGAGAAGCTTCCCCTTATTAAAATTCTGGGCCATGGTGTCTTGTATTGAAGCTGATATTAAGCCATAAAATGTAATATGTTATGACACCATAAAATGCAGCGTAATTGCTACAAAACCATAAAATGTAACAGGCACAGCGTCCGTTACACTGCCTCACAGTCTAAAATAGTTAGCTTCCACTCTGCTTTTAGACAAACAAACAATTCCTATTCATGACTACCTCTGGAGAAAGGTATGGGAAAATCAGCCCAGATGAGCACGAATTGTGACGCACACATCCAGGGAGGAGGCAGTGCGGTGCAGAGCAAACTCCCTAGGCTTTTAGTTAGACAGAGCCTAGCCTCCAACTCCATCCAGTGATGTCTAGCTCAGGATCCCCCAAAACAGAGCCAAGGATGGGAATTCAGACTAGCTTTCTCTTGCAGTCACATTTGCTTAGCTTCCTCCTCTGCCCTGATCTGCTTCTTTCACTCTCCTCCTCCTATAAAGTAACCAGTGGGCTCCCATTCCCTCCACACCAGTCAGGCAGTGGTCTCAGAATCTCCCCCTGCAAAAGGGATATAAGCTTCCCGGCTTCTCTGAGCAAGGCGTGCAGGTGTGAGATGTTAGCAACCATCATTGACAGTGGTTGGTGATGGGTGCCCTGGTAATAGGGGGTAGGGGGGGAAGAGGGTGGCACCAACAACACAAATGAGCTTACGATTTGTCTCTTTGGCTGAAAGACTTGCCCCTCTAAGCTTGAATTTTCTCTGTATAAAACGAGGCTAGTACTATTGTAGTGTAAGAGGCTATGCAAATCGAATGAGCTCTAAGGAGTTCTTTCTAGTTCCAGACCTATACAAAGCACCTTAATATGCAGGTTTTCTCTCATAAATATATCCACATACATAAAGTGTCACATGTACTCAGGATCACATAATGCACATACTATGGGGAACACCACCCTGTAGGTGTTTATAGAAGAAAGTATGCAAATATAAATGAATATGTATTTAAATATGCATATAGAAACAGTATCAGGTACTTATAAAGCTGTCCTAACAAAAGGGGTGGTTTTTTTTTTAAATTTTTTAAAATTTATTTGAGAGAGAGAGAGACAGAAAGAGCACAAGTGGGGGAGAGGCAGAGGCAAAGGGTCAGCAGGCTCCCTGCTCAGCAAGATAATGCTCTGAACCAAAGTCGAACACTTAACCAACTGAGACACCCAGGTGCCTCACAAATGGGGTGTCTTTTTTTTTTTTCTTAAGATTTTATTTATTTATCTGACAGAGAGAGGGATCACAAGGAGGCAGAGAAGCAGGCTCCCTGCAGAGCACAGAGCCCGACATGGGCCTCGATCCCAGGACCCTGAGAGCATGACCTGAGCCAAAGGCAGAGGCTTTAACCCACTGAGCCACCCAGGTGCCCACAAACGGGGTGTCTTGATAAAATAACTCAAGGCAGAGGAAAAGACAGGGACTCCTCTGGATTGCTATGCTAAGAGGCACCCAGTGTGGCTATACCAGAGGTTCAATTCTCTTGTACCTGCTTCATCCTGAAGCCAAGCTACAGAGAAAGGATCTTCGTGGTGAGTCATTGGTATTTTCGATAGATGGTAGGCACCTGTGCTGGTGTGTGATGAGGGGATGGACAGGGTACTAATATCATCAGCGACAGGCATGAGAGAGGTCTCCAAAGAGGAGATGGGGGCTCCAAAAGTAGGCAGTGAAGATTCCATGGCCATTTGGAAGTGGGGGGATGACTTAAATAGAGGTGAACAGCCACCCAATCTCCCCACCCTTCAGGGGCTCTGTTCAGGTGCAGATGGCTGACTGAAGCATAACGAAAAGGACTCTTCTGTGTATTTGGATTCAGGGTTTACATGAGTTTAGCTCATGGGAAGGTGTTCGAGCATATAGATCCCTTCCCCTCCATTTTGTTTTTTGTTTTAATTTTATTTTATTTTTCCAGTGTTCCAAGATTCATTGTTTATGCCCCACACCCAGTGCTCCATGCAATAGGTGCCCTCATACCCACCACCAGGCTCGCCCATCCCCCCACCCCCTCCCCTCCAAGACCCTCAGTTTGTTTCTGAGTCCAAAGTCTCTCATGTTTCGTTTCTCTCCCTGGATTACCCTACTTCCCATTTCCTTTCCTTCTCCCACTGTCCTCCAGGTTACCCTCATGCACCGCAAGTAAGTGAAACCATGTGATACTTGACTTTCTCTACTTGGTTTATTTCACTCAGCATAATCTCTTCCAGCCCAGTCCATGTTGCTACAAAAGTTGGATATTCATCCTTTCTGATGGAGGCATAGTATTCCATTGTATATATGGACCATATCTTCTTTATCCATTCATCTGTTGAAGGGCACCTTGGCTCTTTCCACAGCTTGGCGATTGTGGCCATTACTGCTATGAACATTGGGGTACACATGGCCCTTCTTTTCACTACATCTGTATCTTTGGGGTAAATACCCAGTAGTGCAATTGCAGGGTCATAGGGTAGCTCTATTTTGAAGTTTTTAAGGAATCTCCACATTGTTTTCCAAAGTGGTTGCACCAACTTGCCTTCCCACCAACAGTGTAAGAGGGTTCCCCTTTCTCCGCAGTCTCTCCCCTTCCCTTCCATTTTTAATAGTGCAACATGCGATGCCTGTTGAATTATTTAGGACTTTTATTCCATGGCGAGAAACGGAGACACAAAAGTATTGGCAAGCACAAGTTGCAAGATTAGCTCCTTTCACAAAAAAGAAGTCTGGAGGGAGAACAGTCCAAACTTGAAGTTCTCCAGGGGCAGGGAGGTAAGGACCCACTAAGGGAGGCTGTGATTACCAGCTTCACCCAACTGTTGTCAGGAGGCACCACGTGCTCTCAATGTTGCCTGATCTTTTGATCATCTAAGGGAAGCTTAAATACTGGGTTTGGTATGTGACATCGGACTCCTAAATGTTAACAATTAAAAATTTTGAAAGCACTGAGGACCTAGTAAAACTCAGAAGTGTGATGTATTTAATCCAGGGCTGCCCGTCTGTGACGGCTGGTCTTATCAGAACGATATAGAAATCCTTGTGTGTGCACATATCACTATGTGAGTATATTAATATTATGAATGAGTGCAGAGCTTTCTTACTGAGCTATTCTCATTTGGTGGGTATGCTCTCAGCCCTGGGGATTCAGCAGTGAACGATTGCATTCACCTCGAAGTTGAGAGCTGCAGTCTTGTCCCCAGAGAGGTTCCAGGCTCTGCAGCAGGTTGGAAAAGCAGACCCATGATGAGTGGTCAAAGGGCTTTATTATAGAGCTAGACCATTGTAAATCCATTATCCCCCCATCAGATGCTGAGCCTGAAGTCAGCAGGGCTGCCAGTTAGAACATATAGACATGAAATGGGAGACAGCAAGAGCAAAGGAGAACCCAGGAAGAAGGTCAGGAACCCTCATCTGTCTTTCCCTGGGACCCACGTATGGCTCTTGGTGCCTCCGGACGTCAGTGATGCTGTGACCTATAGGAGGACCACAGAGCTGCACCCAAATCTGGACTGGGAGGGGGGCTAGAGGCTGGTCTGCTGTCCCCAAACCCTCAACAAGATGGTCCACTGATCTGTGACCTGAGTGGAAGTTGTGATAGCACCTGAACTTATATTGACCCTTTAAGCATAAAGGCAGCTGGCTTGGGCTTCATGTTGTCATCAACAAACAAACAAACAAACAAACAAAAGTAAAACCAATCCATTACATAGTAATTTTTCAAACTTACTGTGCAGTCGCCAAAGCACTCAACCCAAAACATGAAATGAGACTCAGAGATATATTGTTACCACACAGCTTAGGTAGTAAGTGTTTATTCTACCCAGCAACTGGTGGCAACATTTAAATTTTCTTAAATGAAAGGGAATTGGTTAGTGGTGACCTTCTATCGGTTCGGAGGAACTGTTTAGGTTTTGCTTCTGATTTTCAGAGGCATAAGCCAGAAATGACCCAGGTCAAGTTAGCCCTACTTGTTTTGCAAAATAAGCTGAATTAAGCTATGCTGCTGTGATTAACTGCTTTTGTTTGCTAAGCTCACCCAAATTTCTCTTGTGGCCAACTCCAATGCAGACCCCTACAGGGGAAGGAATTGGGGGGTGAGTCAGGGAAGACAAAGAGTAACAAACAAAGTGGCAATATTGCAGTTGTGAATTCTGGAAGGGTAAGGGAGAGGTTCTGGGGGCTCTCACCCAGCAGAGAGCTGAGGAGCAAGGGGGAGGTAGGAGTAAGCCAGGGGAGACAGTGCCCTGGAAACAGTCAGGGTGTGGAAGAGGGAAGGGACAGGGAGGGAGGGAGAAGCAGGTTGAGAGAAAAGGGAGAAAAAGAAGGACAGAGATAGTGAAAGAAGCCTAGAAAGAGGGAGAGAGGTTGGAGAGAATTAAGGAATTTACAAAGTGCATGTATTTAGAACATAGAATGGCAGAAGAATGGTATGAAATGGGCTGGAAAAATAAGGCCGGACCAATAACCCAGAAACCTACACACACACACACACACACACACACACACACTCAGATCAACACGTAGGCTGGAGAAATAAGGCCGGACCAATAACCCAGAAACCTACACACACACACACACACTCTCACACTCAGATCAACACGTATGTCTATGTAAGAATATAACATACAGGGACACCTGGGTGGCTCAGTTGGTTAGGCGACTGCCCTCTGCTCAGGTCATGATCCCAGAGACCTGGGATCGAGTCCCACATCAGGCTCCCTGCTGGGCGGGAAGCCTGCTTCTCCCTCTTTCACTCCCCCTGCTTGTGTTCCCTCTCTGGCTGTGTTTCTCTCTGTCAAATAAATAAAATCTTGAAAAAAAAAAAATATAACATACATTTGGATGTGTGCAACTCAGCCAGTTAACACACAGTTTGCATCCACATCTGTCCATAAGGAGACACAGAAATGTACATATAATTCCCCACTGATTCCTTGATTCTGTTGCCCTCACACCCTAGGAGCAGCAGGGAGTTTAATTCTGTCACTGACTTTGCCGGTGGAGGGATGGTATGGATACGCGGCAGACCATAGCCATGCCCCACTCCACCCCCAGGAGGTAGCCCTGTGAGACATCTCATTTTGCTCTGGGGGTAAAGATGACATGTAGCAAAGCTTCTGGAGACCACAAGATGAGGCCTTGTTTCTGATTCATTCTACAACTCACTTTCCAGTGTTATTAATGAATATAACAGACCATAAAAGAAGGGTGGAAAAAGAACAGCACGTCCCCAGTGTGAATTTTGGTGAGACACTCAAAGTGTGTCAGTGTTGTTGAGAGCTGGGGTCTGAAAGCAGAAAGGAATGGAATGGACAAAGCCAGGGTCTTCCCTTATGACTTGGCTGGCTGTGTGCCTTTGAATGCCTGAGTGTGTACATGAGAGAGAGCCATGCGATCACATCTCTCAGGTGCCCATTGTGTGCATATTGGTATCTGAGTATGTGGGAGAGGGTATCTAAAACCCCAGGAACAAACCCTAAGGTTTTTAAGAAAATACATTTTCTTCTGCACTGCCAGCTCCCCTCCTTTCTGCTCACCGAGGGAAAGGAAAACATGATTTAAAATTTCTGCTAATGTTTAGTGTCAAGATGGAAACCTGGGTTAGGTACATCTTTCTTTTCTGAGTACGAACCAACAAGACTTTTGAGTAATGTCATGGAACTTCCTGGAATTGTCAATGATGAAGGTCAGGAAAAATATTTATTTGCTCTGCAAAATAGAGTACAATTTTGCAGATGTCCCCCGTCACAGGGAAGTTGGAGAAGGATGCATATCTGGGGAGTAAGAAGGCATAAACAGAGAAGGTATCAGGCAGGGACCTAGGGGGAAGGACAGTCTGTGAGATTTTAGGGAGCTTTAAGAATGGAGATGTTGAGGGTTAACATTTCAGGTTGTTTCCTCTTTCGCACTGTGCCGTAATTCACTCCTGAAAACACTAAACCTTTCATAAAAGTCTGCATATTAGTTGAGGTAAAGGTTAAGCTGCTGTAACAAAGAACCCCCAAATGCTATGGATTAAAGAAGACGGGAGTTTATTTCTTATTCGTGAAGCTGTCCTGAGGTGAGGGGTAACTGGAATGTCAGGCTTTGCTCTACACTCTCAGGAAACCAGCTTCCTTCCCTAGCATTGTCCTTATCTGCATGGTTCAGCTGCTTTGGAGCACATCCCTAGGCCTTTGTATAAAGGAGAAGGAAGAAAAAGAACATGATGCACAATTCTCTTTTAAGCAAACGCGGCAATGCTGAACAGATCACTTTTGCTCGTATTCCATTGGTTAAAACTTAGTCACATGGGCCTGTCTTGCCCCCAGGGGAGGATGGGAAATGTAGTCCTCAGCTGAGTAGCCCTGTGCTCAGCTATTGGTATGGAAAAAAGGGAGAATGGAATTTGTTAGAAAACTGCCAATATCGGGCACCTGGGTGGCTCAGTTGGTTGGGCGACTGCCTTCAGGTCAGGTCATGATCCCGGAGACCCGGGATCGAGTCCCACATTGGGCTCCCTGCTCTGCGGGAAGCCTGCTTCTCCCTCTCTCACTCCCCCTGCTTGTGTTCCCTCTCTGGCTGTGTTTCTTTCTGTAAAATAAATAAAATCTTAAAAAAAGAAAAGAAAAGAAAACTGCCAAAATCTATTGCAGTCTTAGTCCTGGTCTGAGTCACCATAGCTTTTTACCTGGATTATTATAGTAGTCTCCCACCAGCACTCTGGCTCTCTTCAGCCTATTCTGAAAGCAACAAACACAAGTCCTGGAAAAACATGTTACTCTGCTCAGAAATCTCCAGTGGCTTCCCATATGCTCTTAGTAAAAGTCAAAGGCCTTGGAATTGCTTACTAAGACCTATATGGTCCCCAACTCTCACCCACTTCTAAGCTCATCTCTTATCATTCCCTGCAGCCAGACCACCCTCTCTCTGTGTCAAAAATGCTAGGCACGCTCCTACCTCAGGGCCTTTGCACTTGTCGAGTGATCTGCCTGAAACATTTCTTCCCAAAATATCCATGTGGCTCTTCCCCTTATTTCTTTAAGTCTTCACTCAAATGCCACCTTCTCATCAGTCAGGGCCTTCCCTGACTGACCCCAGTCCATTTAAAATGACAATTCTACCCAGATTCTCTTTAACTCCCTTCCTCTGATTTTTCTCCATAGTACTTACCATCAGATCACATACATCATATATACGTGTGCATGTGTTTGTGGTATGTGTATGATTATTTGATTATTCTCACCATCAGAATATAAGCACCAGAGGGCAGGGGTTTGTTGGATTCACATGTTCATGTCTTCAAGTTACATTAGATTGGGGTGAAGAGCCTAGATCTTTAGGCTCTGACAATGAGCAATTTCTACACTAGCTGTCTTGGAAAGGGAATGAGACTTTGGGCAAGCTGGCTCTCCACGGATGCTTGGGAAACGAACCTGAGTGGGCAATCTGGTGCAGAAGAGTGTCCCCTTTTGGAGTCATTCTGTGGATCAGAGGAGGAAGGAGTCAGTGCCGAAGCATAGAAACAAGCTAGAAACACCTGGTGGGGAATGACTCTCCAGGTTGGGGGTGGTGGGAGTCCCTAGTGGCTAAAGGTACAGAGATGGGACCACACACGGGATCTTCATGGGTTGTGAAGAGCTGGGCTTCCTCTCTGGAAACCATGAGATATGCTTGCAAATGAAGGGGGCGGGGACTTTGCTGTTAGTTAGAAACTAGATTAGTCACCCAGGAAATGAATCTCCCTGTCCCTGCCCCTCGGGGCTGGCTCTTTAAGATCCAAAGGACAAAGCAAATCAACGTTAAGTGTTCTTGGCAACCAGGTGCCCCTCAGGCAGTCCCCAGTTTTCTGGCAAGCTGTGTCACAATACTGATGGAGTAATTATATTTAGTGCTGAACAGACTCGGGTCCTAAATACTGTCTCTGCAAGAGACCTGCTCTCTGAGATGCCAACCGCTTCTGCCCTGTATTTCATTAGGGCTCCCAAGGTAAAACAGAGCCCACTAAGGGGACAGAGGTGACAGTCTTAGCACTTTGCATTCTGCAAGAGTTCTTTGGAGTTCAGCAAAAAGCTCGTTGCTTGGAAGCTTCCAATACCAAACTTCCAGGCAGGAACAGTGACTCACTGTGTGACGTTGAGCAAGACATTCCCTTCCTAGGCTTCAATCACCCCTTATAGCAAACCAGCGGGGAGAGGGGGACATTCATTGGTCCTAATATTCATAACGTTTTCTTTTTAGGGAAAGGCTTATGATATGCTGAGCTTTTTATAAGGGTTATCTTATATCTTATCTCTTACAAGAGTCCTATGACATCAGCATTTACTATGTGAGGAAACCGAGGCTCAGAGACGTTAAGTAACTTGTTCAGGAGGCACAGCTACTTAGAGTTGGGTCTGGATTAGAAAGCTACCTACAGTCTAAATCCCTCTCTTTTAGGTTTGATACCAGTAGTCTTAAGGAGTCAGACTATTTTTAACCTTGTAGGCTGGGGGAAGATGATTTATCCAAGGTCTCTTACAGTTTAGGTCTGCAACTTCTGAATGTCAGGCTGCTTGCTTGGCTTGCTAGGTTTAGCTCTCCTGTCCTCTGGGTGGTGGTGCCCTCAGGCTGGAATTGTGTGTACGACTCTGTAGAATGTACTTTGATTGATATTGTCCCAAAAGGGCCAGAGTTTGGGGCGGATGTGTTGGGGAGGTATGGACTTGACCTTGAAAAGACTTTTCAACAGTTATTGATAAATCTTATCCTGGCAAAAAAACAGATCTCAACCTGCCTTTAGGCTCCCTGGACTCTGCTTCTTTTTTTAAGATTATTTATTTGAGAGAGAGAGAGATCACAAATAGGCAAAGAGGGAGACAGAGAAAGAGGGGGAAGCAGGCTCCCCAGTGAGCAGAGAGCCCGATGCAGGACTCTATCCCAGAAGCATGGGATCATGACCTGAGCCAAAGGCAGGGGCTTAACCCTCTGAGCCACCCAGGTGCCCTCTGGACTCTGCTACTTAAATTCTCTGGGCTGAAGCCTAGGAAGACAGCTGGGTCTGTTCCTGCTTCCTTCTTCCCCCAGGACCTGCCACTTGCTGTGGAGGAAAAAAACCTAACTCAAGAAGCCACATGGTTACTTGTGAACCTGGTTGGAGTTCTGTGTTGGTCAGGGCTCAGGGAGAGGAGCACTTAGACTTTCTCGGGGTGTTGGAAGTAGGTACCTCTCCAGAAGAAAATTTTGGCCACTTGCATTGAAACTCTTAAAAAATGTGCATTCCCTTGTTGAAGGTGCTCTCATTAAATATATCAGTATATTCACATGGAAACAAGACTGGAAGTTTAACCACGGAACAGTGAACAGTGGTTGTTTCTGGGTGGTGGGGTGTTTTAGGATATGTATTTCAAAATTAATAGGCAATTTTTTGAGCGATTTTAGATTTACTGAAAAATTGAGCAGGAAGCGCAGAGTTTCCAGTCCCCCTCACCCATGGCTTCCCCTATTAGTTACACTTTGTATTGGTTTGGTACATTTGTTACTATTGATGAGCCAATATTGGCACATTATTAATAAGTGAAGTCCACAATTTACTTAGGGTCCTCTCTTGATGTGTATTCTGTGGGTTGGACACAAATATGGCAACATGTATCTGCTATTATGGTATCATACGGGATAGTTTCACTGCCCTAAAGATCCCTTATTCTCCACCTATTCGTCTTTCCCTTCTGTCCTCCCTCACTCCCAAACCCCTGGCAACCACTGATCTTTTATACTCTCTCCATAGTTTTGTCTTTCCCAGAATGACATACAGTTTTAATTACACAGTATGACGTCTTTTCAGATTGGCTACTTTACTGTGCAATATACATTTAAGGTTCTTCTATGTCTGTTCATGGCTTGATAGTTCATTTCTTTTTAGCACCGAGTAATATTCCATTGTCTGGATGGACCACAGTTTGTTTATCCATTCACCTGTTAAAGGAAATCTTGGTTGCTTCCTAGTTTTAGCAGTAGTGAATAAAGCTGCTATAAACATTCAGTTGCACGGTGTTTCTGTTTTTGTTTCTAGACATGAGTTTTCAGCTCATTTGAGTAAATATCAAGGAGCACAGTTGCTGGATTGTATGGCAAGGGTATGTTTAGAAACCTCCAGGACTGTCTTCCAGAGTGGTTGTACCATTTTGCATTCTCACCAGCAATGAATAAGCGTTCCTATTGTTCCACATCCTCACCAGCATTTGGCGTTGACTGTGTTCTGGGTTTTAGCCATCCTGTTAGGTAAGCAGTGGTATCTACTTATTGCTTTAACTTGCAATCCTCCAATAAGATATGATGTTGAACATCTTTTCATATACTTAGATCCCACCTGTATATCTTCTTTGGTGGGGTGCCTATTCAGATCTTTTGTCCAATTCTTATCTGGGTGGTTTGCTTTCATATTGTTGGGCTTTAAAAGCTCTTTGTATATTCTGGATAGCAGCCCTTTACCAGATATGTGGCTTGCAAAGATTTTGTTCCATCTGTAGTTTATTTTCTCATTCTCTTAATGGTGTCCTTCACGCAGTAGAAATTTTTAATTTTAATGGAATCCAGCTTAGCAATTTATTTCTCTTGTACATCATGGTTTAAAGATCGACTCTCAATGTCATGGCCAACCCAAGTTCATTTTGATTTTCTCCTCTTATCTTAAAGGAGTTTTATAATTCTGCATTTTACAGTTAGGTCTGTGATCCATTTTGAGTGAATTTTTGTGAAAGGTGTATTATCTACGTTTGGAATCTTGGTTCTCCCCATCCCGTATATGGATATCCAGTTGTCCATTTGCTAAAAAGACTAGCCTTTCTCTGTGGGATTGCTTTTGCCCCTTTGTCAAAGATCAGTTGACTATATTTGTGTGAGTCTATTTCTGGCTTTCTATTCTGTTGCATTGATCTTTTGTCTATTCTTTCACCAATACCACACTGTCTTGATTATAGTTTCTTTGTGGTAAGTCTTGATGTCAGGTAATGTCTGTCCTCCAACTTTGACCTTCTCTGACAATATTGTATTTGCTACTCTGGGTCTTTTGCCTCTCCATATAAACTTTAGAATCAGCTTCTCAGGGACGCCTGGGTGGCTCAGTTGGTTAAGCGACTGCCTTCGGCTCAGGTCATGATCCCAGGATCGAGTCCCACATCGGGCTCCCTGCTCGGCGGGAAGCCTGCTTCTCCCTCTCTCACACCCCCTGCTTGTGTTCCCTCTCTCGCTGTGTTTCTCGCTATCAAATAAATAAAATCTTTAAAAAAAAAAAAAAAGAATCAGCTTCTCAATAGCCACAAAATGGCTTGCTGGGATTTTGATTGGGTTGCTGGGATTTGCATGGGAATACTTTTCCTTTATTTTGCTTATTCTGTATTTTCTAATAACTCTTCAAAAGTATAATGATCCACAGCATGGCCTTCAGAACCTTCAAATCTAGGTCTGGATTCTAGTTCTGGCATTTATCAGTTTAACAGACTGTGTGTGTGTGTGTGTGTGTGTGTGTGTGTGTGTGTGTGTGTGAGAGAGAGAGAGAGAGAGAGAGAGAGAGAGAGAGAGAGAGATTAGCTATGCACGAGGCACTGTTTGAAGCACTTTGAAAAGATGAACACATCTAATCCGTGTCACAACTTTATGAGGTTGGCTTATGGAAGTAGGGTCTCCATTTTACAAGTAAGGAAACTGAGATACAGAAAGGTTGATTTACCAGGGAGGATGTGTGTCAGACAGCCTTAAGGTGGCCTCTTCTGATCAATGATGCCACCTCCTGGTGTTCCTATCTTGTGTAATTCCTTCCCCTTGAGTGTGGATAGCATCCATGACCTGTTGCTAACCGATGGAATACGGCAAAGGTGATTATGTTGCATAGACCATAATGTCCATCCCACTAGTGTACTTTCTCCCTTATTGGCTTTGAAGAGGCAAGTTGCCGTGTTGTAGAGGCTTAGATGCTGAAAAATAGCAAGAAACTGAGGCCATCAGGAGGACAGGCCTTGGGGAAAAGAATATTGCCAACAATCACATGGGTTGAAAACAGGTCCTTTATAACACTCGGGTCAGACCCCAGCCTTGGTCAACGTCTTGACTGCAGCCTTATGAGAGACTCCGAAGCAGAGTCTAGCTAAGCCATTTTCAGACTCTGAGGTAATAAGTGTGTGTTGGGTTAAGCCTTCAGGTTTGCGGTTATTTGCTTTCCAGCAATAGAAAACCACTATGGACAGAAAGCAGGCATTGTCTCTCCAAATCCCATTTACTCCACCTTTTCTTCTTGCTGCCTCCCTCCTTCCCAGCCATGGGGCTTTGGGACAAGTTACTTAATCTTCCAAAGACTCAGTTTCTCCATGTAGACAATGAGAATAATAAGTTTCCAAATTCATAAGGTTGCTATTGGGAATGAAGGAGAAAATCAGAGATCTTGGCAAAATGGTGGCCTTTTGATGAAAGTTATCCTGCTGCTGAACCTCACAGCACCTGGAAGGGCACATAAGTATAAAAAGAATTCAATCACATGCAAGGAGGGTGGTCTTGAACAAATGGGGAATCCAGATTGAAGCAAAAATGGCTTTTCCATTCTACTCCTTTGAGTTCCTCTAGAATCCCACTCAGCTGAGTCTTTTCTCCTTGGCTTTTTGTTCATCTTCTATCCCCTTGCTCGCATTCCTTGTATCTTTCCACTCCCTTCTCTCCTCCTTTGTCCCAGCCCTATCCTGAATCAGCACAAAAGGTGGGGTGTCTGGATAGCTCAGTCATTAACCATCTGCCTTCCGTTCAGGTCATGATCCCAGAGTCCCTGGATCAAGCCGCACATCGGGCTCCCTGCTCAGTGGGAACCCTCCTTCTCCTTCTCTCACTCCCCCTGCTTGTGTTCCTTATCTAGCTGTGTTTCTCTTTGTCAAATAAGTAAAATCTTAAAAAAAAAAAAAAGAAAAGAAAAGAAAAGTGACGATCTTTGGGCACCTGTGTGGCTCAGTCAGTTAGGGTGGCTGCCTTTAGCTCAGGTCATTGATCCTGGAGTCCTGGGATCAAGCCTCATGTTAGGCTCCCTGCTCAGCGGAGAACGTGCTTCACTCTCTGCCCCTCACCATGCTTGTGCTCTCTTTCTTGCTCACTCTCTCTCTCAAATAAATAAATAAAATCTTAAAAAAAAAATGGTGGCAGTCTCAACATTCAGAAGTTTTAAATTGCTCTTGAAAATCCCTTCATAGCAGTCATATCTCAGAGCTACATGCTGTCTCTCACTAAATCTTCCTCCAAAAGTGGAGTTGATGACTGTTTATTGGCTTTCTGTTAGGAATCATGTTGAGCTATATCTATGTATGTATGTATCTATGGATCTGCCTATCTATCTATCCATCTATCTATCTACTTGCCTATGATCTATTTATCTAAGTAGTTATACTATATGCATCTGTGTCTCTTTAAACTCTAGAACCATCCCTAGTGTGGCAAAGATGTCTTCATCCTGAGACATAAGTGGGAAATGACACCAACTGGGAATTGGATAAATTCACATTCCCATCTCCTGCCTATTCTGGGACATACGTTTACTGAGTGGCATAAGAGAGTATAATTATCAGCACACTTGTGTTGATATTTCTCTCTTTTTATTGTAACTTTTGAGGCTCCCACGAGTCATATTTAATCAGTTCTAATTCTAAGCACACTATCAGTTAGAAGCACACTTTTTCTAATTTTAACCTGTCCGAAATGGAGATGCATTTTCCAGTCTGCTCTCAGCCAGCCAGCAGGCTGGCATGACGTGGTTCATTCCCTGTGTCCAAGGAAACTTGGTCATAGCCCTTCATACTGTCATCATTTCCGCCCAATCATGCACACTGCTGGTCCTTCACAGGCTGATTTTAAATATTTTTAAAATATTTTCAAAAAGATTCCACCACGATATGGTTTGGCCTTGAAGTGGAAAGTTTCCCTGTCTACAGAAAGGCTCCCAAGCAGAACAGTAGGGGGCAGGTTTCCCATTAGAGAAACACATGCTTGTCTTTGGGGGGAATGGCCCCAGGTCTATATTTTTTGCAAAGTTACACCAAATTTTACTGATCCCCTAAAAAGTAAGAGACCATGGTCGGTGAGGCCGGATTGCATTTTGTCACCGAGATTTGTGCAGGATTCCTTGTCACATACCAAGCTAGACCACAAGAGGCAAGAGAAACTGCCAAATCCCTCAGAAAAGATGAAGGGGATTTTAAGTGAAGCATGGTGTGACCAATTAAGGTGTTGAAAAGGACTATAAAGGCAGCAGATGGTAACTCAATTACATTAGTTTATTTTAAAAATTCCTTGATTTTACGAAAAATAATGCTATATGAAGATGAATGGTGGGGGTGCCTGGCTAGCTCAGTTGGAAGAGCATGAGCCTCTTTATCTCTGGGTTGTTAAGTTTGAGCCCCACATGGGGTACAGAGATTACTAAGATAAAATTAAATAAAAAATACAAAACTAAAATAAAAAGATCAATGATGGATTTAATGAAAGACCGTTGAATTCAAGTTAGTTAAATTTCTGTGATGCAATTCCAATTTCATGATCAATGAACTCTCGTGGTATAACATTGAAGTGTTTTTGTATTTTTTTTTAAGATTTTATTTATTTAAAGATTTTATTTTATTTATTATTTGACAGAGAGAGACACAGCTAGAGAGGGAACATAAGCAAGGGGAGTGAGAGAGGGAGAAGCAGGCTTCCTGCCGAGTCTTTCCAAAAATGTCTCCCAGCAAGAGGTAGGAAAGGGGGGAAAGAAACACCTTTGTTTTGAAATCTGTATGCACAGAGGGAGAAGCAGGCTTCCTGCCTCAGTCTTTCCAAAAATGTCTCCCAGCAAGAGGTAGGAAAGGGGGGAAAGAAACACCTTTGTTTTGAAATCCTTATGCACATGTTTTCTGGACCTGCAGCAAGAACCAGCAAAACTGTATATCCATGAATCCAGAAACGCGGACCCTAGGAATTTATCTTGAGCAGAAAACCATGAGTGCAACCATTTGGTTGCCGGGATGCTTATCTCAGCTTTGTTTATAAGAATAAAAAATTAGAAATAACTTACGCATGTGTCGATAGGAGTGAACTTTAATTATAAGACATATAATAGAATTGTAAAGTAGGCAGACATTAAAAACCAAGTCAATGTTTATTGGCATGAAAAGGTACTCATGATGTATAAAAATAAAAAGGAGGAGACAAGCCAAGCTTGATACCATTTTTTTAAGAACAATAATCATCATCGTAGTTGCAATAGGTCTCTAAATTCAGTGTGTGAATCTTTAAGAGAAAGAAACAAATATAATAGTAGTTGCCTCCTGGAGTGCTTGGAGGGTTCAGTTGGTTAAGCATCTGCCTGGTCACAGGTCATGATCTCTCGGGGGTCCTGGGACTGAGCCCCATGAATGAATCCATTGGCTGAAAAGAAATATTCTTGGGAAATTACATCTTCAAAATTTATTTTCTATTAACATCTAAACCCTTCTCATATTTCTTCTTTTTTTTTTTTTAAGATTTTATTTATTTATTCGACAGAGAGAGATCACAAATAGAGGGCTATTTTGGGCTCCCTGCTCAGGCTTCTCTCTTTCCCTCTACCCATCCCCCCAACTTGGGCTCTTGCTCTCTCTCTCTCTGTCTCTAATAAATAAATAAAATCATTAAAAAATGTAGTTGTCTCCTTCTGAAAGGGGGGAATGTGAGTGATTTTTATTTTGGTCTGTTTCTGATTCTCTTTCAAAGAATATTTTTATATAGTTAAAAATAATGGGGGGGGGGGATTGATATAGATGCTAGGAGAGAAATGAAGACACACTGTCAGCCCAGGCTTCCTCTGTGATATCTCTTTAGATGTCCATAGGCTCCTATTCCAGGAATGACTTTGCTGAAAAAAAAAAAAAAATCCAATCATACCACTAATAAAAACATTTCAGGGGCAGAAATGTTTAGTTTTGTAAACTAAGACCGCAATAGTAGAAGCCTCCAGCGTGTGTTTGCATTTGGGTGGGAAGACGGGGAAGGCTATGCCAAGTTTGCTTGGACGAATATTTCTTTCTTTTGTTTTTCCCTCTATACCCCATAGAAGGGAGGAAGCTTTTGTTTTGGCCACCAGCAATTTCTTTCTCAGTGGGTGTGTGTAGAGGAATGCCCCAGGGAGGTGGTGATTACTGGAATTGGCTCTGATAGGGACTAAAGGTTTGTGTCCTGCAAACACCCCCCTACCTCACCCCCCAACCCTCCCACCCCTGCCCAACCCTGGCCCCAGCATTCCTATGTTGGAGTTCTCACCCCCCTCTACAGTGGTTTTGTCGGCAAATACTTAAATGAGATCATAAGGGTGGAGCCCTGATTGGAGAAGGTTGGTGTCCTTATAAGTGCACTCTGTGTGTGTGTGTGTGTGCGCGCGCGCACACACGGGCGCGCACACGCGTGTGCATGTACATGCACGGAGGAAGGGCCCCGTGAGGACACAGTGAGAATGCAGCCCTCTGCAAGCCCAGAAGGCGGGTTTTACCCAATACCAAATCAGCAGCATCTTGATCTTGGACTTCCTAGTCTCCAAAGCTGTGAGCCCCAGATTTCCACCATTTAAACCTCCTCGCCTGTGGTATTCTAGGTAAACCTGCACCTGTTCTGGCTGCCTCTCACTGAGACACTGAGATCTCTGCAGACTGAAAGCAGAGACCATCATTCCTGAAGGGCCACTGCCCAAGATATTTGGACCCTATCCCCCTCTTTACCTTGATTCTTTTTTTTTTTTTTTTAAGATTTTATTTATTTATTTGACAGAAATACAGCTAGAGAGGGAACACAAGCAGGGGGAGTGAGAGAGGGAGAAGCAGGCTTCCCACCAAGCAGGGAGCCCGATGTGTGGCTCAATCCCGGGCCTCCAGGATCATGACCTGAGCCGAAGGCAGTCACTTAACCAACTGAGCCACCCAGGCGCCCCTATTCTTTTTTTTTTTTTTTTAAGATTTATTTATTTGAGAGAGAGCAAGAGATAGCATGTGCAAATATGAGCGAGTGGGGGCTTGGGGAGGGAGGGACAGAGGGAGAGGAAGTAGACTCCCTGCTGAGTAGGGAGCCCCCCCGCCCCCCATGTGGGGCTTGATCTCAGGACTCTGAGATCCTGACCAGAGCGGAAACCAAGAGTCAGACTCTTAACTAACTGTGTCCCCTCCCCCAGGTACCCCCCACATTGATTCTTTACTTGAGTCTCCCTCTTTACGGCAAGAACTTTGTGGCAAACCAAACTGAGCATTCTCACTGCTGCCTTGTTTTGCTAACACTGGCCTTTCCACCCAGGGTGTTACTTCTTCCTGCCCCAGCCTGCACAAGTCTCCCCCTGCTCTTGCCTCATGACTATCATAAGGTGTGTATGCCTGCATCATCCAGTGGGCCCTTGAATTGGTCTGTTCCCTACCAGAAAGTTTGTCTTTTTCCTCATTTTATCCCCAGCACCTAGAAAAGCCTTGCAGATAGGAAGCACTCAGTAGATACCTGTTGTAGAATAAATGAATGAAGATGAATTAGCAACATAGGACTGCCTGGCCCATAACAACT
This sequence comes from Spilogale gracilis, assembly GCA_004023965.1. Taxonomy (NCBI): domain Eukaryota; kingdom Metazoa; phylum Chordata; class Mammalia; order Carnivora; family Mephitidae; genus Spilogale; species Spilogale gracilis. The sequence continues at coordinate 1,727 of PITA01002706.1, read as the reverse complement.
GCAGATTCTTGGACCTTTAAAAATAATCTCATTCAGCAGTTCCCAAAACTCTGGTTACCAGATCCCTTGACACTCTTAAAAATTACAGAAGACCTGGGCGCCTGGGTGGCTCAGTGGGTTAAAACCTCTGCTTTCGTCTCAGGTCATGATCTCAGGGTCCTGGGCCGTTGGGCTCTCTGCTCAGCAGGGAGCCTGCTTCCTCCTCTCTCTAGGCCTTCCTCTCTGCCTGCCTGTGATCTCTCTCTCTCTGTCAAATAAATAAATAAAATCTTAAAAAAAAAAATTATAGAGGACCCCAAAGACTATGTTTGTGTGATTAGACTTATCATTAGTCACCATATTAGAAATTTAAAAAGCTAACACATTTTTAAAATATTTATTTAGAAATCCTTTTAAAAACAATACTAGGCCCATGAAATGCTCGGAGAGGTTACATCAGTTGCCCAGTATTACACAGCAGGCCATTAGCAGAAACCTGGATTCAGACCCAGAGTTAGGTGTTTGAGTTTGGCTTAATCCATTATCCACATTCCTGGAACATAAGTAAATACTTGCGAGTTTAAAAAAAATGAAGAGGATAGGCTTCTCTCAAAATGAGGGCTTCCCTAGGAGCCCAGAGAGTGGGAGTACCTCGGAGATTCAAGGACAGAGCTGGAGGGTCAGGACTGGCCAGAGTTGGAGGTGAATCTTGTAGATTTCCCTCAGACCTCATAAGAGATGTTCCGAGGCCAATTCACCAGAAATAAAATCCACGATATGTAGTTCTCTAAAAAATCAAGTTGCTAATGACCAATTGCTCAAATTAGTCAAATTTTCCAAACCTCATTAAGGAAAACTCTCATAATGAATATCAGTATACTCCTCTTGAATATGGTCAATGACTACATTCTTCTACTTAAGATATTTTAATATGCTCACTGGTAATACTCAGTGAATTTATACTTCTGGAATACTCTTACCTCCAAATTTATTCCAGATATTTTAATTATATTCAAGACTCTAAGATATTCAAGTATATGTTCTTCATTAGAAGATATTCGTAAGAAAGCTAAACAGCTCCCATGATATTTAGCTTTAGACAAATTGAGCTGGAAATGCTGCTGAGAAATATTTAAGACCACTTTATTAAGAAGACCATATTCATAGTCTTTGAAAATCTTAAAGAAAGCTCGTCAAGGCATATTTGCCAAATATAACAAAATGGTGAATTGGGGGTCAGGCTGTTAACACGTGCTCGTCCAAAGTCTCTTGTGCCCATCTGGGGCGTCGCATCTCTCAGTTCCATGGGAGACTTCAGAGGGACAAGTGCTATTACAAGACTATGAGTTGTATTTGGACCCTCAGAGGTTAAGAAATTATTGTGTCTCCAAATACCACCTTGACCCTTTGGTCACCTCTGTGAGAGGGAAAGCCATAAGAGAGAAAGAGAGAGGGGCACTCATGCTGGCTGCATCATGCTATCAAGAACTTTGTGGGTATTATTTCTCTTATTCAACCCAAGGTTATGAAAATTTTCTTTTTTACTAATGATGACTTTGAGCCTCAGACCTGTGAAGTGACTGCCCACCATCATCTAGTTATTCAAGGGCAGAGTGAGACGTGAACTCAGGCGGAGTGGGGGCGTGAACTCGGACTGGGGATGTGAACTCAGAATGGGGGTGTGAACTCGGGCGGAGTGGGGGTGTGAACTCAGGCGGCGTGGGGGCCTGAACGCAGGCGGAATGGGG
>PITA01002705.1:131690-145268 GCA_004023965.1 Spilogale gracilis | reverse complement strand
CTACAGAGTCCTTGTGACTCCCCACCTGGAGGAGCTCTGTGGGACATTTTGAATCCAGGAGTTAAATTTTAGAATGCTTGTTGAATTCACCTGGGCTTTGGGAGCAACTCTTCACCCTCAAATTTATATTCACAATGCAGAACATCCAAAATACAGCTTTGAATATGTTTTTTTGACCTTTGATTGTTCTATTTGTCTTTATTTCTGGTGCATACTTGGGGAGGGGGAGGCGGTATGAAACTTGACCTTCTTTATACCGCTCACAAGCAGAGTTCTCTCGAGTTCATTCTATTGCTACTCTGAGTCTCAATTTCCTCTTCTGGAAAATGGGGATAAGAATATGTCCCTTGCAGATTGTCCTGAGAAATAAACGTGGGACACATGAAAGTGCCACACCAGGCCTACAGTGGGCACTTGTGCACATGACCTTCTATCCTTGACTCTTGAATCACTAGTTCATTGATTGAGACTTTTCTGCCCCCCTTCGCTTGCCGGCTTTTCTCTTGGCGGATGGGGACCATAGTTTCCACAACCCAGTCTGAACCTGAGACCTCTCTGTTGCCCCATTGGCTCCTTTCTGCCCCAGGTGTAGCTTCAATCACATACCCGCCCCCCGATTCCCGCCCTCGTGAGTTCTCACAGAGCCAGACTGTGGGCGCAGGTCCCCGTGGAGCTGGGGCGGGGATCTGGGGCAGGATCGCTGTGCTCACAGGTGAGCAGCTGGTGAGGGGTTAAGATAGTAATTGTGTAAGTCTTCCAGGCTTTCTCCCAGTTCTGCGATAATTTGATGAAGAACTTCACCCTAATTAAATATTCAAATTAGGAATAAGTGTCAATATGGCTTCCCATTGCCTGGAATGATGATTAATTGTATTCAAAACTCTAGTGGCCCACTGTAATCTAAACTGAATCGTTGTTCTTGATTATTTCTGCACCACACTTGCCATGTTTTTGTTTTAAGATTTAAACTAGTAATTGATTTGCCATATGCCGTCGAGCTGCACATACTTTAAAGCTGTGCGTTTAGGAACTTGGGGAGTTTGGAATTTTGATTTCCTCAGTCTTCCAGTGGCAGTTTTCTTGTCCAGTGCAGGGTGATTTGGTTGGGAGGGGGTGGTGTGTCTGTTGCCCAGGAGGAAAAGTCATTATATAGTAGAGTTGGTAGGCTGAGGTTGTGTTGATTATGGCAAATGGATTGCTTGAATGGAAAATGGAAAGTCTGTATTTACATTTAGCTTCTGCTTTGCATGGTCTTGGCAAAGCAATATGTTTATAGTGGAAAAAGCATCAACTCAAATCCCAGCCCAGCCACTTTCTTTCACTGTGGGTCGTTGGGCAAGTCCCCTAACCTCTCTGAACCTCCTTTCACCTTATCAGTAGAAAAAATACTTAGCTTGTTGCGTTGGGCTGCTTAGAGATTCACGCTGTTTAGAATGTGAATCATGAAGAATATAAGTGGTAACTGTCATAATACTAGATGATTAAGGGAACAGAGCTTTCAGTGTTGTTCCCCCTGACCCCCCTGCCTGACATCTGACTTAGAAACGATCTCCCATTTCTCTGACTCCAAGAGCCTCTATTGCTGTCTCTTTCCTCTGTGACCTCTCCTAGCTCGGTTGTTTTGACTAGTTCATTGTTTGAGACTTTTCTGCCCCCCTTCACTTGCAGGCTTTTCTCTTGGCGGATGGGGACCACAGTTTCCACAACCCTGGACTGGGCACTTTGTAGGGTTTGGTGGAGCACCCGGTCCTTGGTAGACACTCCCCAGATGTTTGTTGTTTTCTTTTGCTTTTTTTTTTTTTGGCCATTGTTTTAAAATGGAGACATATGACCTTCTTTGCATATCTTATATTTAGAGCTTTTTACATTAGGATCTAGGTAATTTATATGTTTCAGTTTACTTGTAGATAAATCCTAAAGAGGAAAGGTAGGAGGCTCATTTGGCTTTTTTGTTTTTTTCATTTTTAAAAAAAGTTTATTCTCTTAGAGCAGTTTTAAGTTCACTATAAAATTGAGAAGAAAGTCCAGAGATTTTTCCATATATCTCCTGTCCTCATATATGTACAGCCTCCCTATTATCCACATGACTCACTAGAGTGGTACTTTTTTTTTTTTTCTGTTTTGTAACCAGGGATGAAACTACACTGACACATTGTAACCACCCTAAGTCCATAGTTTACCTCCAGGTTCATTCTTGGTGTTGTTTTCTGTGGGTCTGGATAAATGTATGATGACATATGTCCATCATTATAAAATCGTACACAGTATTTTCACCGCCCTAAAAATCCTCAGTGTCCTGCCCGTTCACCTCTCCCCCAGGCCCTGGCAACCACTGGTCTTTTTACTGTCTCCACAGTTTTGCCTTTTCCAGAACGTCCTAGAATTAGAATCCTACAGTAGGGAGCTTTTTCAGATTGGCGTCTTTCACTTAGTAATATGCATTTATCATTTGGGTTTTTTAATTATCTCAGTCCCAGATCCTGTCCTTGGCCTATAGTAGGAGCTCAGTTAAACACTGGTGGACTGAACAAGTCACAACACAAGGTTACAGCAGCCTGTGTGCCTGCTGATACCACAGCCCGTCTGCCCCAGGATGGCATCAATTCATTGGGTATATTTGGAATTAAATTTCAAGTCTGGGCGTAGCAAATTTATGAGATAATGGATATCACTGTAAAGGAAATGGGTCTGTTTCAGGTTTTACAGAGCCATAGCTGACTTCGCGGTGTCCATCACAAAACAAAACAAAGATGTCTCCTTGGTCCATGAAAAATGGTAGTAGAGTTTGCACGTGGTGATTTCTTTCTGAGGTTGGCTCCAAAATCAATGAAAAAAGAAAAATCCCCATACCAAAATAAAATAACTGACCCTTGGTTTTAGTGGAATGAAGTGACAAGAAAAATGTGTGGCATTATTTCACCATATCTCTGGGTCTTCACAGATCTGAATCCTAACTCAGAACTCAGTTTGGAAACACAGGGGACCTGGAGCTGGAATCCTTTCTGTGAAGTCTCTGAGGGCAACACTGGTGCTGGTCAGGCTTTGCAGCTGAAAATGATTCATTTTAATTACTGTCCAGGGTGATCCGATACCTGAGCATATGGTCCTTACGAAATAAGCTTGCCCAAACTGTCAGCGAGTGTGGGCAATGGTCAGGGACCTCATTCTGACACTGTTGACCAGCCTTGGAGAGCGGACGCTCTAGAAGGTGCTTATTAAAATGCCAGCAGGTGCAGCAAGGGTCCTCTTCCCTGTGACTCCCTCACCCTGCTTGTGCCAGGTGTTTTATAAGAGCCTTTTTCTTCATTAAATGACATTCATTAAGCACGTCCTTACACCTGGCACAGAAGCTGTGTGTCACAGATGACTTCTTCCCAATGGTGTTTTGCAGGAATAAAGGGGAATTTCATGTAGCCATTTGCTGTGTTCTTTCCCCCCACCTGACCACCTTCACTCAATTATCGTGGCTTTTGCATATTGTATTCCTCTGCCGCCACCACCTCCCCCTTTTCTGTACTTCATTTTTGCATGTTACCTCTGGTCCTTGTCCGCCAGCAGACAGGTCCTCTAGAAAACAAAATGTTCCTTTAGCACCAAGCTCTGTGCTCTTTGCCTTCGTATATGTTTGAAAGCGAGGCTAACGCTCCTAGCAATGTCTCCTGTTTTCTGCCATCTTCTTCTTACTGATGAAAAGAAAACTTCTCATTGGAAAAAATTAACACATAAAATATATGAAAGGGGAGAGGGAGGGAAATCTGCACTCTCGCCTCTCAGACTTCTGTGGTCCACACCAGGTGATCCCAGGCGGTTGCCAGCCCCCCGGCCATCTCCGCTGGGAGCTGACGTAGCCTCCCAGGCCCCTTTGATTCTTCGTGTGTCCGTATATGCGTAACCACGGAAATACAGTGTTTGTAGTGTTGTTTCTGTACTCAGGTTTTGTTTCATTTCATTTTGTTTTGACCGACAGCTGAGTCTTGGAGATTTGGCTGTGGTGATACTAAAAAAAAAAAAAAAAAAAAAAAAAAAAGGTCTGGCTCGTTCCTTCTTGTTCTGTCCTAGTTTAGTATCCTATGAACGTTTTCCTGGTTTGCTGCTCTTACACAGGCCGCCTGAAAGGGCCCGACTCCCGCCTGTCCTGCAGCTCAGTTCCCTGTCCCAGCACTGCATGGTCAACACCCTCCGCCAGTCCCACCCAGAAAACCTGTAAACATCATTTTATGTTGGTACAGTATTCTGAATCAGACACTTTATAATGTCCTATAAATTATATATTTGTAACATTTTATAATGTCCTAGTTTTTGAGTCAAGCATCATGATTCTGAGCTGTGTTTTGTGGTTTTCCCCATCAGGGCTCAGACCCGAGCTGTACCCCCTGAGGCAAGCTGCTGAGCCTTTCTGAGGCCATCTGTCATCAGAGATGACCTCCGCGCCTAGCCCAGTCGTCCCGTCCGGGTGGGGGTTACGAGATGTGTGGGAAGGGTAGGCCCTGTGAAAATGGCAGCTAATGTTGTTTGCTTGTTTTTATCTTAAATAAGTCCTTTCCCACGTTTCTGGTTATTTCCTCAGGTGACACTTCTAGAGGGAAAGCAGAAATGCCCGTCCCTTTGTCTGCTTCCTTCCCCTTCTTAAGTCTGAATTCCAAATCCTCTGGAGCATGTTTGGATGTATTTCTTTCAGAGAAAGGGTCGTGAATGATCTTTTTTCTGTCAGTGTCTTCACATATAAAAGACAACTTGAAGGAATAAGAGGTTTCTGAAAAGCTACTCTCCTTCCCTTAAACTTCTGTGGCTCCATTGTCTTCAGGCACATAGTATGATAGAAGAAAAGTCTGAAATCACCGTTAGTATCTGCCGGATTCATCTAGTGGTGGGTCTCTCTTCATTCCTCTTCTCCAGTCCTGTCAGCCCAGTTGGCTTCCTTCTTTAGCCCCCCGCCCCCTTTTTTAATGTTTGTTAGATCAGGAAATATTTGTAGCCCTACTACAGTATACTCAATTTACGATAAACTGCACATATTTTAATAGAATTTGATGAGCTTTGACGTATATATACACTTATGTCACCATCACCAAAATCAAGACCTTGCCTGTAGCTACTACCCTCAGAACGTCCTCGTGCTCTTTCCTAGTCCATCCTCCTTCTTCAGGCCAACCACTGATCTGCTTCCTATCCCTATGGATATTTTCTAGAATGTTCCATAATGGACTAATACCGTGTGTACTTTTTACCTTGCGTATTTTACTTGGCATTATTATCTTGAGATTTATCTACATCAAGTGTATCAGTACTTTGTTTCCATTTAATTATTGAGTAGTATCCATTGTGTGAATGTCCTTCAGTGTATTTATCACATCAACTATTCCTGGACGTTTGGCTTGTTTTTTATTACAAATAAAACTGCTTCGTACATATGTGTACAGATCTTCATACAGACCTACACTTTCATTCCTCTCAGGTAAAAACCAAGAAGTGTAATGGCTGGCTCGAAAGATAGGTTGTACTACTGAACTTTCTAAGAAACTGCTCTTTCCTGCAGCGATTGTACCATTTCATATTCCCACCAACAATGCATAAGAGTTATGGTTGTTCCTCAGCCTTGCCCACAACTGGTATTTTGGGCCTACCAGATTTTTGCCATTCTAGAAGATGCACGTTAGCATCAGACTGTGGCTTCAATGAGCACCTCCCTAATGACCAGTGATGCTGAACATCTTTTCATGTGCTGATTGGCCGTTCATAACATTTTCTTTAGCGAAGTGTCTGTTCTGATCTTTTGGCCATTTCTTTAAATTGGACTGTTTGTTTTATGTTCTAAGAGTTCTGTACAAATGCTGGCTATAAATTAGATATGTGTTTACAAATAACTTTTTCAGGTCCATGGGTTATCTTTTCATTTATGTAACAGATCTTTTAAAGAACAAAAGTTTTAAGTGTTGATGAAGTCTAGTTGATTTTTTTTCTTTGTATGGTTTGTGCTTTTTTGTGTCTTATTTAAGAAATTTTCACCAAGCCTGAGATCACGAAGATTTTTCCCTTCGTTTCTTCTAGAAGAAGCCATGCTATGTCTGTGATGTCAAGATGCATTGAAATAAAAAGTGTGAAATCCTAGGACTTCCAGATTTAATAATTTATCCTCTTTTCTCTTTTCTAAAAATAGTTCTGTGAACCTCTTGGGTCGTTTTATATATTGTGGGAGATAAGCATCAAGTTTCATTTATTTGCATGTGGCTGTCCAGTTGTTCCAGCACCATTTGTTGAAAAGATTACCCTCTCTCCCTTGAATTGTCTTGGTACCTTTTGTTGAAAATCAATTGATCATATACGTGTGGGTCTGTTCTGTTGCATTGATCTATATGTCTGTCTTTATGCCCTACCACCACACCGAATTGATTATTGTAGCTTTACACTAAGTTTTGAAATTGGGAGTCTGGAAATCAGGATTTATTGAGCCGTGAGTCTCCTTATTGATTTTGCTTGGAATGTTGGAAGCCGTGTTCACTTTATATGTAGTCATTACTGTTTTTTAATTAGACAAACTTTAAACTTTTTTTTCCTGGTTGTTGCTTCTATTTTAATGTGATTTCTTTCTAACACCTAGAATATTCAGATTGGTTCTCTGTGTTTATCATAATTTTCCTCCTCATCACTGTGTTCTTTCTTTCTCTACGTTGTGGAAAATCTTGGGGGGCTTTTTCACGATACTACTGATTCAGTTTTTTTAGAATTTTATTTCTGTGTTATTTCTAATGCCAATAACTTTCTCTGTGTCCTATAGTAAATTCTTTTTTAGAGCTAATGTTCTTATCTTGTTGTGTGGCATTTTTTTATGGACCAGCATGAGAATATATCTAGACTGGGTGTTAGCCAAGACGCAGGATGTGTGAATTACTTCGTCTCACTTAGATGCTCATTATTGGGTAGATAATCTTCTGATTCTTCATCACCTTTCTCTGTTCTCCTTAGTGTTCATAGAGCCTCAGTGACAGGAGGTTGGCCGGAGCCGTCCCTGGCCCAACAAATCATCCAGTCTTGGTTTTTCTAGGACATGTATCACTTCCTCCTCCTGATTTGATTTTTTTTTTCCAACTACTAATTCTTTGTACCAGTGAGAGTGAATAAACAAATGTCATTCCTCATTATTTTGGGGATATACCGTTTCTGTCTAGAGCGGCCTGCCGCTCATGCCTGCTCTGTCCCCTAAGCACAAGTTTATATGCTCTAAGGGTTATTCAGCAAAGGGACTCACAGGCTGGAGGTGGCTTTCATGTGAGGAAATGCACCATCCAGTTCGGACAGCCAGACACCTGGTTCCTCTTTCCTGGCTGGCTGTCCAGATGCGGCCGCCTTCCCGCCGTGCTGTGCCTGTTAAGTCAAGGTGCGTTTAAGCAGAGTTTCCAACCCTAGGCCTTCTGGACTTAATCATTTTGTCTCTGCTTTTCATCTTGTCTAGGATAGTTCTGTGAATCTCTTGCATAATTTCATGTTTTCATTCCTGCTCTGCTCTTTTTTCTCTTTATATGTATTGACAGACATTGGATAGCTCTGCTTTTTGCCCTCTCCAGGGCTCAGGCAAATGGATAATAGGGAAAAGCAAAGCCTTCAATTATCTCAGATTACTTTATTCTTGAACTAAATTCTTTTTTTTTTTTTGAAGATTTTATTTATTTAAGAGAGAAAGAAAAAGAGAATGAGTGGGGGGAGAGGCAGAGGGAGAAGGTGGCTCCCTACTGAGCAGGGAGCTCAGGACCCCAGGATCATGACCCTAGCCAAAGGCAGATGCATAACCGACTGAGCCACCAGGCGCCCTCGAACTAAATTCTTGAAAACAGTTACTTGCCTGACTGTAGCAAGTAAGTCTTGTCCTTCTGTCTCTTTTCCCATTTGTGAAAGTTTATTAACTTTTTTCCATGAGCACCTTTTTCTTTAATTAAGCATACCGTCGAGACCAAGCCTTTGTTCTTGTTCTTACTACTCTTCTAGCCTAGCCCCACCAGCTTCAGACCTTGGGCTTTTATAGAGTTAGGTTCAACATGTTGCCCTACAATAGTGGTTTAAAAACTTTTTGGTCTAGGACTTTTATATCTTTAAAAATTGAGGATTCCAAAGAGCTTTTCTTTATGTGGCTTGTGTTCATCTATAATTACCTTATTAGAAGTTAAAATTGAGGCAAATGTGAGGGATACAAGTATACAAAGAGACCTCAGAGTGATGACCCCATAAGTCATGGAGCTTCTGAAAAATCCTGGGGCACCTGGGTGCCTCAGTCGGTTAGGCATCTGGCTCTAAGTGTCAGCTCAGGTCATAATCTCAGGGTTGTGGGATGGAGTCCTGCTTCAGGCTCCCTGCTCAACAGGGGGGCCTGCTTCTCCCTCTCCACCCCTCACTCGTATGCTTGCTTTCTCTCAAATAAAAAAACTTAAAAAAAAAAAAGTTGAGAAATGAAAGTGACATCTGTCTCTAACCACGAGTCTGCCTCTGCCTTATCAGCCACCGCCCCGTCCATGCGGCCCCCGGACTGTCCGAGTAGACAGCAGGCATCACCGCTGCCTGGGCAGAGCTGGCTTCATTCTCTGTGGCCACTGGGTCCAGATGATTAATGGTAACATTTTAAAAATTCACACAGACCTGGAATCAGCACTAGAAAATACAGATTTAAATTAACAAGGAAAAAGCAGAATCCCATCAAAGGAAATAAATCGTGCTGGCAACTATTGTCACCTAATAAAATGTGTTCTGTAACTGAAGGGCTTTTATATGGAGCTGTCTGAAGCTTAGTGGCCATGTTAATTGAATAAGGTGCCTAAAACTGACTTGGGGGAAAAAATGAAATTTCCCTCAGCATCTATTTAGCCAGAACCCTTGTCAGCAGCCTGTGAGATGCTGACCTATTTGTCACACAAGAGCCAGTCCCTCCTGCAGAGAGTGGTTATGGCTCAGCAGGGCCTGCCCCCCCCCATCTTCTGGGCTGTCTCCCTGTGTAGGGAATGGGGAGGAGAGCTTGGCACAGCCCCCCTAAGGTTTGGGGTCTCTTCTAGTTGGAATTCTCCAGTGACCAGACAGATTTTAGAAGAATAATCCATCCTTTGAACCAAGTGGCAGAACTGTTGGCCTCTGACGGTCTGTCGCTGCAATGATCCAAGGCCTACTGGGGGTGGTACTAGAAAGTCTTCATCTCTAGGTGCCTCCCTAGATAGAGATGGTTTCCTGAGTCCTTAGGTCTGTCTCTTGGCCTGCTAGTGATCTTTATGAACTCTCTTAAAATCTGAAACACAGGGCTCTGTGTTGGGGCCCACTGAAATACCCTTGCCAAACATGCTGTCCAGGAGACCCCAGCAGCTGTCATGTCCTTAGACTGCTGAGTTTACGTGCGCATTCTTAGACCCCTCTGCACTGGTGCCTCACAAGAGCTGGGCATGTAGGGCCCACAGTCTGCCCAAGTGCCTGGCTTCTTCCTCCCTTCCTCTGCCAGCAGCTCCCAGCATCATAAATGGCATGTTCCTTTCATCTCTTCTGATGGTTACAGGGATGAAAACAGTTACTTGCCTGACCGTAGCAAGTAAGTCTTGTCCTTTCAAGTGTTGGGTTAACCAAGCAAAATTTCGAGTGTGAAAATGAGGATTTGATATCTCTTCCTGCTAGATGCTGTAGTAACAAGCATGAGCTCTGCTGTTAGTCTTCTGAAGTATTTTAAATGACTAAAATATTTTGTTAGGCAGTTGTACCATAATTTTTTAACCAGTCCCCTATTGTTTGAGATCTGATTCCAGTTTTTGGCAATGCCATGATGAATGTATTTACTGTTTATGTAAAAATATTCATGAATCAGAAATAGCTGCATTTTTCAGTTAACCAAGCCCGTCCTGGGCATGAGAAAGAGACAAGTGGGAAGTTTTCATGTAAGTTTCCCCAAATCATCTCGAAATACAAGTCAGAATAAGATTCACCCCTTTATTCAGGTAATAGGTGATCTTATTTTAAGTGTCCTCTGTGTGCACTGGAGATATGGTGGGAAGTGTAGTGGAGATCATGTTCTGGTGACCTGTGAATAAATCAGACAGTCCTGTACAGTGGGAGGGATCTTCAGAGAGGAAAGTGGGATATAATAAGAGTGACTGGAGGCAAGGTACCCTAGCAAGCATCTAGAGGGTGGCCTGCCTCGGGAAGGAGCCAGTTTCTGGAGAACTGAGATGGTTTCCTGAGTCCTTAGGTCTGTCTCTTGGGGAAGAGTGTTTAAGGCACAGAGAACAGCCAGTACAAAGGCCCTGAAGCAGGAATGAGAGTGCAGGGAGCCAGTAAGGTTGGAGGGTGTGAGTGCAGGGACCATGAACAAAACAAGCTCAGAGAAGAGGGACCAACTGGGGCCGGCAGGACGTCCCAACCATGGGGCACTGGATTTCACTCTAATGCAGAGGGAGGGCACCAGTGGGTTCTGTCATGGTCCTGGACGGAGGTCCTCACAGGTAGGACGCTCAAATAATGACAGGAGTGGGAAGAATCAGAATAGGAGCTGTATGTGAAACCGTAACAGACATGCTGCTTCTTCACACTCAGTGCACCCCTGGTTCTGTGGCGTCTGCTTGGCCTGGTAGCGAGGTGTGCGTGAGGACCAGGCAGCACGCCGCACCTGAAGGGCACCCCGCTCCGGGGGGTGGGGCTGGGACTTGAACCCATGGCAGGCTGTTAACCACTACCGCTGCCCTCCCTCTGTGGGTGTGTGGTTGGGCCGTGGGTTGTCCCATTCTGTTGCTTTTCCCTTGGTGACGTGACATCAGAGGGACTGTGGCCTGCCTGCCAGGGTCATCAAGCTCGGAAGCGGCCGAGATGCTGTGTCCGTGGCATCACCACTTTCAAAAGAATCTCGGGATAGAGCATGCGGTCTGGCTCTGTGTACCTGAGAGTCAAGGTGATACAATAGGGCAACTTCGGGGTTATGTTACCCCTCCAAGGACACGCGGACGAAGCTTTTCACTGATTACCAGCTTTCTGTCTGTCAGCTTTTCCTCTGAAGCGCCCCCCCCCATTCTCCATTCTATCAAATGGAGTTAACTCTTCCTTTCGGAAAAAGTTGGTAAACGATTGAGGTGAGGAGTGTACATGAAGGAACCTAGGCCAGGCACTGGGTTAGGTTCCCCGCTAACACCCGCACCCCCTGCCCGGGGAACTAGACTCTCCTTTCACCAGAGCCTCTCTGGTTCCTGTCCTCTGTCAATTTCAGGCTAATCTGACACTGCAGTGCCCCTGGGCCACTTCTTCAGCAGGTGACTTGCTTCTCCTCTTTAACCACATGTTACCTGTGCCCTCCGCCCCAATTGCCCATTCTCATTACCGGAGGCTTTGTTGTACCTTTTTTCATCCTCCCACCCCCACATCCCTTCCTTCCTCTGTCTGGGCAGCAGAAGTAAAAAACAGCTCTTTGCAGCATAGGGAACCCTTTTCCCCGAAGCTGTCCCTGGTCAGGGGCCTCCCTTCTCTCTGGATGCTGCATCATACCATCCTGTGGCAGCCGGGGCGCTGGAGTCCAGGATGACTTCATTTCAGCTTACCGCTTTTCTGTTGAGCAATGATTCTGTCGAAGATGCAGTCGGGTCTGCGACTCGAATGCACTGTTAATTTCACATGTACTCTGTCAACCACACGTTGTCTGTAGGAGGTGATCAGAAACTCTTTTTCTCTCTCGCACCAACCCCCCACCACCACCACCTCCCATCAATTCCCAATCACCACCACTGATTCCTTCGTACATCACAGCTGTTTTCTTCCAGGGCAGAGAGGAGTGGGATGGCCAGTAAAATAGAGACCACCTGAGTCGGATTGGCAGACACACACGGGCAGAAGTGGAATCACAGACCCTCTGGCAGTTTATATCAGAAAGATCCAGGAGTTTTATTAGAGTAGGTTCAGCACTTGATTTGGTCAACACGTGTCTCACCATTATCTACTCCAGGTCAAAAATCGTCCTACGAGATGAGGTGCAGAGTTGATGAGCTCTGGCCCTGCTCTTGAGGGAGGTCACAGTCATGTTAAGAAGACAGGCTTGGGGCGCCTCGGTGGCTCAGTGAGTTAAAGCCTCTGCCTTCGGCTCAGGTCATGATCTCAGGGTCCTGGGATCGAGGCCCACATCAGGCTCTCTGCTCAGCAGTGAGCCTGCTTCCTCCTCTCCCTCTGCCTGCCTCTCTGCCTACTTGTGATCGATCTCTCTCTCTCTCTCTCTCTCTCTCTCAATCTCTCATAAATAAATAAATAAATTCTTTTTTAAAAAAAGAAGACGACAGGCTTGTATCAAATGCTTCAAGTATTTTGTGCAAACCAGAGAGAAAGGGGATGTGCAGGCATCCAGTGAGCCCAGAACAAGCCCAGGGAAGGTTCTATGAAGGAACGCATGCTTATGTGGGGTCTCGAGGGATGAAGAAGAGTTTGGAGTGTAGGTAAGGAAGAAATAGAGATTCTAGGAAGGAGAGCAGCCTGGATAAAGAGTCAGGCTAAGGCATGGACAGCGCATGGCATATTCAGAGATTTACAGGACTTTCCCTCTCCCACATGGTAGAGGGAGAAGCAAGCAGGGCAAGGGACAGGCGGGAAAGGTGGGCTAGTGTGTCACTACTGAAGTCAGGGAGTGACTCGGGATGAGGCTGCCTCAGGAAGGCATGTGGAATGAGAAGAGAGTTCAAGCAGAACCCTTACAAACAGTAACTTTAAAAAAAGTTGGAGGTGGGACGGGAAAGGACCACCTGCAAGGAAGAGCAGCTGGCCAGGGGGAGGGAGGGTTGCAGAGTGAGTCAGCCAGGCAAGATCAGGAGTCGCAGAAGAGCAGGAAAAGTTGAGACCAGGCAGTCCACATCAGGCGGGGTAGCTAAGGAGCCAGGCTTCTTGGTTTCTCTGGTATAGCCTTCAGTGTTAAGTCCTGGGTACCATAGAATTTCCCCTAGACTGTTCAGAGGGTTGCATAGGACACTTTGGCAGAAACTGTGAGGGTCTACACACAGTAAGTGCTCAATAATTGCAGTTTCACGAGAATCCCCACTGTAATTTGCTGCTCCGTTCCATCTACCATGGCATCACTGTTTTACTTCCCCACTTTCCCATAGGCAGGCAATCTTTTAGAATTGGAAGTTGGATCTTTTCACATCTCTGCTTAAAAGTCCTCCTGGATCAAGTCAGAGCTCATGCAGGGCCCCACTGGCCTGGCCTTGCAGCCCTTTTCTACCTAATCCCACACCCTCTCCTGGCCTTCAGGCTCCAGCCACCCCAGCCTCCTGCCAGGTCGTCCCTCTGCCCGGACTCCAAATCCACGTGGGAGGCTCGATGTGGGGGGCTCGCTGCAGAGCTTAGAGCCCTGCTCTGGTCCTCCCTGCCAGGCAGTCCTCCGTTCTCCCCAGACACAGCACTTCCTGCTTTCCATGCATGATCCCATTTGTAAGCAGGTGTTTCTGTAACTTTGTGGGTATTTTCATGCCCCGCCCACCCTGCTGCAGGGTGAACTCTGTGCACACCTAGCCCAGCCCCCACCCCAGGCCCCATCTGCATCCCCCCCCCCCCCCGCCAGACTCTCAGCCCCTCTTTAACCACTAAACGACTGGG
>PITA01002705.1:47625-131590 GCA_004023965.1 Spilogale gracilis | reverse complement strand
GTGTGATGCCCTTAGTTTGGGTGGGCGCACCTTTTGCAAGTGCTTTCAAGGCTTAGAAATCTCAGGCATGGCAGCCCTGCTTCATGGTTCTTCTCCGGCTTCTGGAAAACCCCTCCCTATGTTCCCTATGGGTAGGATAACAGCACCGGCCTCAGCCAGCTTCGTGGATGTGCAGCCAGCTCTGTCCCCCAGGCCCCAGCTTGGAAGGCCCCACATCTGGCATACTGCTGTGCTGGCGCCATCTCGAAATGTTGACTGTTTGAACCAGAGTCTCACATCCTCAATTTGCGCTGGGCCCGGCACTTGCCTTGTAGGGGCAGCGCGAGGAGCCGGAAGAGACTGCCGAGCTCTGCATCCCCCGAGGCCTGGCACACGGTGGGCACCCTCTCTGCAGGGTCACCTGTCATCATTTTAGCTCCAATCAACCACAACCGCAGACCATAATTCATTCTTCTGTTTGCTCAGCTTCATTGACTAAGTGCTGTGGTCACAGGCATTGATCAACTGTGTGAAACCCCTTCTGCAGCTGCTCCTCATCCTCCCAGGGTCCCAAACCTGGCCAGCCTTCAGAGTCACTCCTGGAGCTTGTTAAAGATAGATTTCTGGCTGTACCCCAGGCCCACGGACCCTGACTCCCCAGGCTTGTGGCTCTGACTCTGTGTTGTTAGTGAGTGCCCAGGCAGCTCTGATGCCTTCGTTTGAGCTGTGATGGGTGGAACAAACTTAGGAGCCCTTGTCCTCGGGGATGAAGTCCTGCAGCATGGCAGTGGTGGGGGTCCCTTCCAACCTGGCCCCAGCCAGCCTTTCCAGCCTCGCTTCCACACATACCCCGACCCTGCACCCGAGTGTTGACTTTCCCTGACCACCCAGTGCATCCCTTTTCCTCCATCAGTACCCATGTCCTCCTCTGAGAAGGTGTGATTAGAACCTCAGCCTCTTTATCGGAACACTTGTGCTCCCTCAGCACCCAGGCGCATGTCCCATTGCATGGGATGGTTTATTTCTGCACCTTGATCCCCTGTGACCTGGAAGCTCCTTCAGGGAGCTCACCACTGCAGCCTTCCTTGGCGTCAGTAGAGAGCAGACACTCGGATTCACTCCGTGCATGTCAGAGTCTCCCTGTGCTTCAGTCTGCTGGTTCCCAGCCTGCACCCCAGCCCTGGAGTCAGCACAGCCCCCCTCCCCCCCGCCAGGCCGAGCCAGGCCGTTCCGTGGCACAGGTGTTCGCCTCGGTGCTCCTGCTGCAGCCCCGCAAACCAAATGCCTTTACAGCCTTTGGTGCTGGTCTTGTCACCAAGAGACCATGGGAACAGGTCTTGCCTGGAGAACCTTCCCTCCTAGGAGCCTGTATGTACAGGAGTCATTCCTAGAGGTCACGCATTTGTTGTGTGAAAAAGGCAACTTGTACAACATAAAACTTTGTCCCAAATGCTCCCTTCCTCGGTCTTTTCCCTTATGGAAATGACTGAGTACGGGCCAGACTCGGGCTACTGAGCCAGTCCAAGCCAGTCCCCAGTCCTACTAGTGAGAGGCTTTATTGTTGTTTTATCTTCCAGACCTGTTGGGTTTGAAATATATTTCCCATCATTTTAATCTTTTTTGCATTTGCCAAAGGCAGCTGATGACCACACCAAAAGGATTATTTACTTTGATTGAATACTCACTTGGGCCCTGAGGGCACTGTGAGCTGTAACGGCCAACACCTGTGCCATAAAAAGCCAGCGCTGGATCCAGTGAAGGTGATTTCCTGAGCACCTACTGTGTGCTCCTGCCGGAGGGCAAACACACAGGCACAGCAATTCAGGAGAGCATGCCATTCTGATTCTCAGTGGTTGTTCGTTTTCCTGGACTCACATGGCAGTAATAATACTCAATACCTTCATTCACAAAGTCCTTCTTGCACTGCTGTCAGCGGCCCTGCGGGAAAGGACCGAAAGCCATTGGACAGATCACGAAAGCAAGATGGCAGAACACACCAGGGCTCCAGTTCAGGGCCCAAGTGTTCTGCTCCTGTTAGTGTATTGTGCCCAGTGGGCAGAGATCTGGACGAAATTGCTCACACATGCCATAAGGCTTGGGAAACCTTTTCCTCCTCTCAGATGTTCTTGGAATTGAAGAAGGTGCTTACTGATGTCTGGAAGCTTCTGAATTCCTTGTGGGGGCTTTGAACTATGGGGGGGCTGCTCACCGGGGTACGCTCCCACCTCCTGCTGGGTGCTACTGTGGGCTCTTGGTGGCACGGGGTGCTTTCTGAGCCTTGGGGACTGCTCTGTGCGCCCTGTAACCTCCTTTCTCCTCTGTCTCTTTCTTAGGCACATCTCACTAACGCTCCCTGCTACCTTCCGAGGCAGGAACAGCACTCGGGCTGACTATGAGTACCAGCACTCCAATCTGTACGCCATATCAGGTACGTGGGGCCTCTGCTCATGGCCAGCTACAGCATCTGTGTCCCAGGCACCACCTCCCTTTGCGTGCCTCCTGGCTTCGAATGGCATCTGTCTTACCTGTCTTTTCACCCTGCAAGGAGCCTGTCCCCTGCAGAGGTCAGCCCTTTCCTTCCTATGTGTCACCTTAGAGAAGGGCCCGATATTTGGCACATGTGGAAACTGATGATGAAAACCAATGTGTGGATTTCAGGAGCTTGAAGGGAGGTTTCCAGAGAATACTCAGTTCATTGTTCACCTGCCAGAGCCAGGGCAGGTTTCCCATGGGGTCTCGGGAGCAGCACAGAGCTGAGGCCCAATCCGTTCACCAGCCTGTGTCCAGGTCTGTCCTCACCTCTCATTTCCCAAAGCCAGGTTTGTGGCCAGGAGGGACGCTGGCAGTCTCCCCTCCCGCCCCCATCATAAGGGTCTGTGATTTCTGAACTCAGCCTTAAAATGAATGGTGGAACCTCAGCAGAGAGCTCAGCAGTGCGACCTTCACCAAGGAGGGGAACACTTACAGGCCTGATTGCAAAGTGGAGATTCATTAGGTGCCTGCGTGCACAGGTGACCCGCTAAGTGCCGAGGAAACCTGCAAGCTCACCTCCGATTATCCTAGGCCTCCAGCCAGGGGCGTTTGTATCTAAGGGGGAAGTGGCAAATCGGTGCCACTTACCCGTGCACACCCTTAATGGTGAGTGACGTTTTGAACACGGGAACATGGCACTCATTCATGTACCATAATGAATCCGTTATTTAAAAGGTAATCTTTTTTCTAAAAATTGCAACTTGGGGTTACTAAATAGATGAAATAGAACAATGCTATAATTCATGTCAGTATCAGTTTTTCTTGTTATGATCACTCCCTAATAGGTTTGGAAGTATAAGGAAAAGCCAGTTGTTCCATTTCTGGGTGAGGGAAAGGGAAGACCCCAGGTGTCCTTAAAGGCCTGCCCCAGGCCCTGCTCCGGAAGCCCAGCTCCCAAAGGGGCCGAAGGAGCAGGTTGTCTCAGAAAAGCAGCTCCAGGGAGAATTTCTTTTGTGCTGTGGCTATTTCAGTGAAGTCGACATGGAGTGTAACAAGTGTGGAAAGATGACCTATTTTGTAGAAAAGCTGACTATCTTCCCAGATGCTTCTGGCAGAGTGGCACGAAACAGGTCTGTGAAGCCCAGCAGGGCGGCCCTGTTTCTAATGCGCAGGAGGAAACCTCAATCAAAGCAGATGCTTTTTCCCTCCAGCTTGCAAACCTGTTTCTGGCCATGGCGTTCCGCTCCCCCCGCCTTACCTGGGCTCTCTGATGCCTTTCCCAGCTGTTGACATTTCTGTGGAAAAGGGCCCGCAGAGCGCAAATCACTCCTCTGGTTTGGCAGGAATGTTCCTGTCTGCCTCTGGATCACTGCTTCCTCGCCCCGCAGCTTTGCTGAGGTGTTGTCTGGGTTCATTTCAGCCGTTGAGTTTAGCAACACCGAGGTAACAGCCTTAAGACACAGGGGAAGCCATTCAGAAACTTCCTGTTACATTTGTGTAAGTGGCAGTCGGTTGGATTTTATCTCCCAAACAGAGGTAGTGGAGGGTGTCCATCCCCCTCCCCCCGCAGCAGGCAGCCCCCCCCCCCGCCCTTCCACGCCTGTAGGCACCAAATTACCCCACCAGGGTCCAAGGCTGCTTCGTGGGAAGGCTGCCAGGAACAGCCCGCAGGACCCGACGGCTCCATAAGGCCTGCAAGCTCAGCACTGGGCGACCACGGTGCAGCCGGGAAGCCTGCCCGACCCCCACCGGCTGCCTGCCTGTGAGCCTTTCTGGTGGAAGGGAACAGAGACCGCCTCCCAGCCCCCACCACGAACAGCGTTTGGCACAGAGTGGCACATCTCAGTTTAGGAGTGCAGAGTTAAGGTTTCAGTGGTTTATCCCCAAAACAGTCAAGGCAAAAGTGTGCCCCAGGCCCTTGCCCTTGCCCAGTGCCCGACACGCGGTAGCTGGAGCTCAGCTGCTAATGAAATGAAGCCTCAGACGGTTCTGAACCAGCCCCGGCGGCCGTGCGCCACAGGCTGCAGGGGTCCGCCTTGGTGCAGACTGCTGGTATGCTCCAGGACCTTCCTGGAAGTATAGCGAGGGCTCCCTTCACGTGCGGGCCCTCCCGAAGATGAGATTTCTCAGCTATATAATTTGAAAAGAGAGCAGCCCACGTTTAACTTGTTTGTGTGGTTATTAAAGTAGTATTAACTTTCCAGTGTTTTCTGGAAGGCATACCCATTCGTCGAGCCCCTCTCCTGTCCCTCTCACAGAGGCCATTCATATCTGTCAGGCCTGCAGAGGGAGAGACAGTGCTCAGGGTTGCTGGAGTAAGGGGAGGGGACTGTGCGGAACTCTGACCCCAGCATGCCAAGGTGCTCGTGAGCTGTTGATGGGCAGGAGGAAGGAGAGCCTTTAGCCCAGTGTCTGCCCTGCCCAGGCACACCCTCTGTGACCTCTGAGACAGGTGATCATCCTGATACGCTGCTCCGATGCCTCCGGCAAGTGGGACCACCACCTCCGCCCAGCCCGTTCCACCTCTACGGGGTCCTCCCTCAGTCAGCTCATACCCACCCAGCCATTTGGGGTACAGATGCGTTCCATCGGCTGAAATGTGCCAGCTGTTCAGCCAGTAGTTCTCTCTTGCCCACAGGTATGGGGTGAGGGGCTTCTGCTAACTCAGGGCCCAAATCCTGAGAAGCATGTGTCCCTCACCATGCCACCTCGCACCCTCATCACACGGCCACAAAACCCACCTTTGATCGTCATGCGTCCGCCAAGAAGAATTTTTTCTAAAAAATACGGGTGTACAGAAAGATTTATCCACAGGGATGGGCACTGCTGCTCCTTAAAAATAATACTCAGGAAAACGAGTTAGGGGATGGGTCTCCTAAATGTCCCAAACAAAAGCAAAGGGTTAAATTGTGAAACATTCTTCCAACATTTGATGCCTTAACTCTTTAGGCATCAAAAAAATGATGATTTGGATAAAAAGGTGAGGATGAATATTGTTAAGTGACAACCAGAATGTGCAAAGTGATTGCATTTTTAAAAACATCAAGGAACCCGGGGCCCCTGGGTGGCTCAGTTGGTTAAGCAACTGCCTTCAGCTCAGGTCATGATCCCAGAGACCCGGGATCAATCCCAGCATTGGGCTCCCTGCTCTGCCAGAAGCCTGCTTCTCCCTCTCTCACTCCCCCTGCCTGTGTTCCCTCTCTAGCTGTGTTTCTGTCTGTCAAATAAATAAATAAAATCTAATAGGAAAAAACAAAAACAAAAAACATCAAGGAACCCCTGGGCAGCTCAGTCAGTTAAGCATCCAACTCTTGATTTCCGCTTAGGTCATGATCTCAGGATTGTGGGATCGAGTCCCATGTCAGGCTCTGTTCTCCGCATGGAGTCTGCTTAAGATTCTCCCTCTCCTTCTCTTCCCAATGCTTACACATATGCTCTCTCTCTCTCCCTCCACGCCAAAAGAAAAAAATCCAAAGGTCTGGAAAAGTACCCCCCACCAAAGGTGTTTACAGTGGTTTTTGACCAGCCTTTCCTGCTCTTCTCTCCTTTTTTCCTTCTTTGCAGTGTATCATTTCTCTATGTTGGCAAGTATTACTTTTATAATGAAAAGTTTGGGGACACCTAGGTGTCTCAGTTGGTTAAGTGCCCAACTCTTGGTTTCGGCTCAGGTCATGATCCTCAGGTCCTGGGATCAAGCCCCACATCAGGCTCCAAACTCAGTACAGAGTCTGCTCCAGGATTCTCCCCTACCCCCATTCTCTCTCAAATAAATCTTTAAAAGAAAGAAAGAGAGAGAGAGAGAGAGAGAGAGAGAGAGAAAAGAAAAGAAGAAAAGAAAAGTTAAGTTTAGACCCTAAATTCATTCAGCATGTTCTGATCATCTTGCCTTTTCTCAGTGCTCCCATCCTCCAACAGGCTTCTGAATTCTATTAGAAATCACTTCTAGGCCACAGATCATTAATTTTCTTATGGTCCTTTTTGAAAATATGGGGTTTTTTCTATTGTCCAGTTGCTGGAACCTCCTGTCCACTGATGTCCCCCAAAGACCCCTGACCTCCGGTCTAACACCACTGGTGGTACAGATATGGACTGGGTGTGAGAACCCGTCTTGTTCCTCACGCCCCACATCACCATGTCGTTCTTGTTAGGGCTGGAGGATGCTTTTCCTTGAAAGGGGAGATAGAGTTGAATGGCAGGTGCCTGGTTTGGCTCACTCTACTATCCACAGTTTTTTTATCCTTATGTTTGATAAATGGCAGCTCATGGGCTCACACTTTCCTGGCGACATTTGAACTGGCGCATCCCCCTTAAGACCTTACGTCCTGGGAGGTGCCTCCTTAGGCCATGTTGATTTTCTAGATTCTGCGCCAAAGCTCTACTCCCGAGAGTCCTTCTCAGGCTTGAGGGGCTGTTAGTTTTCTTAAGAATATCTTCTCTGTTCTGGGGACGCCTGGGTGGCTCAGTTGGTTAAGCAGCCAATTCTTGATTTCGGCTCAGGTCATGATCTCAAGGTCATAAGATCGAGCCTCATGTCTGGCTCAACACTCAGTGCAGATTCTGTTTGAGATTCTCTTCCTCTGCCCTTTCCCCCACATGTTCATTCTCTCTCCCCCTCTTTTTCTCTCAAATAAATCAATATTTAAAAGTACACACACACACACACGTGCATGCATATGCACTCTCTGCCTTGGAAAGTCTTCTGCCTTAGTCCTGAATGATAGCCTCCTACAGTTTTTGTTTCTCTTAAAATTATTTTAGATGTCTAGATGTCTAACCATTTATTTCTGGTCCAACTATCCCAGAAAGATACAAGGCAGCTCCAAAGATACATGTAACCAAATGAAAATGGAAATGAAAAAATAAGACTGAACAAAATACAGGATAGAAAGGGAGGGTGCGGCTGTGGGCAAGGTTTTGCACAAAGGGGATTCTGGATTTGGTTCCTAATCGGGACAATCTCTGCATGGATGAGGTTAAAACCAAGCTGGTTGCTTGGGAAGAACCTAACTCTTCCTTTTAGGAATTCTTCCTCATAAAGAGGGCCCTGTACAGACAACAGAAGAGCTGCTTTTCAGTGTGCTCGAGAAGGACAGCCTGGATGCCCACGAATCAGGGGATCTGCTCATGTTTGAACCCCTACCATGCTTGGTGGTTGAGTGAGATGTTTCTTTTTTTTTTTTTTTTTTTTTTTTTAAAGATTTTATTTATTTATTTGACAGAGAGAAACACAGCCAGAGAGGGAACACAAGCAAGGGGAATGAGAAAGGGAGAAGCAGGCCTCCTGCCGAGCAGGGAGCCCGATGTGGGGCTCGATCCCGGGTCTCCGGGATCATGACCTGAGCCGAAGGCAGTCGCTCAACCAACCGAGCCACCCAGGCGCCCCGAGTGAGATGTTTCTTAAATGGTCTTGTGTTGGGTGTCACATGTCTTAGGGACTGGAGACGTGGGGGACGTCAGGAATGAGGGCCCCCCTGCCCTGCCTGACCTGGAGGATGCACCCGGGCTAGAGGTTCCCCATGTGGAGCAGCTCAGCCACGAGGTGCTCACGATTGCTTTCCGTGAGCACGAACACCTGCTGTCTTAGGGCAGTTTCACTTAATGAGCAGGACACGATAGGTATGGGCAACCACACTGTGCCATTCTTTTCTTTTGTTGTTGTTATCAAATGATTTGTATGTCCAGGTGAATATTTTTTTCCCAAATAACTTATTTTTCCCCCTTTTGAAAAAACTAGCTTCGTAATGTAAAATAGTAAAATTAAGCAAATGCACACTGGAACTGGCATGGAGTAAAACCAAAAATCTCAAACAGCCTACAAATTCAGGTTGATCCACATGGCAGAAGCCATGGGGTCCGGCTTCTCTTCCCTTTAGTCTGTCGGCAGATCGCCTTGCTGATACCTTCATTTATCCATCAGCATTAGGCCGACCATGGAATTGATTGCCCACACTGTCCCTTCTGAGAGTTAGAGGGGCTCCCCCTTGTATCCGGACAAAGCTGTAATGGGAACTCTCCCAGCAGATGTGGTGGGGAGGGGCGTGGTCACCCTGCCTTTAGCTTCCTTGATCTTTTCATTTTTTTTCCAGCGTTCTTTCTGATGGCTGGAAAAGCCCTTTTATTGCCCTGCACAGCTGTTCCTTCTTAGACATCAGTCACCTTTCAAGATGTTAGGCCAGGAAGCCTGTGAGCACGGACAAGCCTTGAGTCCACAGGCTCCTCACCTTGGTTCACAATGACTTGGACAGAGAGGGAGGAGGATTTCCTCCGAACACAACGGTGTAGGAGCGGTGTGTAGCTCTGACATCAGACCAGGAGAGCACAAAGCAATTAAAAATAATTAATGATTTTCTGAATATCAGCCTTCTCCATGCAGTTTTAATCTAGTCCTCATTTAAATTGGAAGATGGACATTTAATTATCAGTATTATGAAATTCATGATTTATATATTTCATCCAATTGGATAAAATTTCTGCCACCAGCTCTTCATCTTATTACGCGAAAAAAAAGAAAGAAATCTGTATATTTTACACCGTGATCATTTAAAAAGCCCTCTGCAGCACACTAAACAATTATAAACATATCTTCCTTTCATCTGTAGTGATTACATTGTTTCTATCCTTCAATTAGGGGCAAAAAAAATCTCACCTGGAAAATTGAAAGTAAACTTAATACTTTCATGATCCTAAAGCATGGCCAGGCTGGAAAACGAAGGCTAAAAGACCAAAACAATAGGGTGCTCAAGAAAGGCTGGCTTTTTTTCTGCATAAGGTGTTCTAACCAACAGCTGCTCTGGGCATGGCGTGGATGGTGTCCTGGCAGAATTTACGTCCGCATTTTCTGTGTGCGTGCCCAGCGTGCCCATGCTGCTGCTTTTCCCCTGCATTTGGGTGAGTGTCAGCCATGTGTGTAACATCAGCCGACGATGTTACCGGTAACCGCAAGTGAGGGAATCCGCATGTCTTCCAGCCCAAGCCCCTTCTGGCAGGTGATCTCTGCGTTCGCAGGCGCTCCCCCTCCCCTCACCATGGCCTTTGTCCCTCCTGGACGTGTTCATGTGGCCTCGTGTCCAGACCCCTGCCTCCGTTTCCCCTCCGCCGAGGATATTCCGAGCCACCAAGGACTGGTTGGAGACTTGGTGGGGGAGCCTGGGGGTGGGGGTGGAGGTGGCAAGGATCCGGGAGAGAGGGAAGCATCCGTTTGCCTCAGCCGCAGATAATAGCAGATGGGGGAATTCCTGAATGAAGCGAAAAAATATTATAATAATGGTGCTCAAATCAGGGAGGAAATAAGTCATTTTGGAGGCATATACATTTTTATCGTCACCTCCAACAGCCACGCGTCCCTTGTCTATCCATCTGTTCTTGCCCTGACTGACAACAAAATCCAGGGCAAAGAAAAATATAATAAGAAAAAGAAGAAATGAATGGGAGCGGATGGGGAATTGATCGCGTGGTGTATTTGCAGACCCTGATGTAAAAGGTGCAGTTGACAGGTGGCCGGCTTCGCTCTGTACACAGCCATGTGTGTGCTGTCAGGCGTGCGCACGCTGCCTTGTTTCGATTGATGAATTGCCTGCTTTCTTGATTAAACCTTCCGTCACTTAAGAAACAAAAAGCCTGTGTTTAGATGGCAGAGTGGGACATGTCAAAAAAATCTGCCTCCTTTACCTTTGTGCAGATGTTGGGCACAGACTGTAACATGTATTATTAAAATGAATGTGGCATTTACTGTGCATTATTCCTTTCCTGGGAGAAAGGACTATAAATTATATGCTAATAATAAGCTTTAACCCTTTCGAAATGCAAAAGATTTAAGAGTGCAAATATTCATGGAGGCCCGGCTAATTGGATGTGCTTTTATACAGCCGCCGTGATGGCTGTGTCACTGGGGCTAATGAACAGCGCGTGCGGGCAGACACACGGGGCGCGTGGGGAACTCTTGCCTCCTGGAGGTGTCCCGCCCCGCCAGGGCCTCCTCTAGGAGTTCACAGGAGAGGAAGGGACCCCGAACCCCCTCCGCTGGCCTCTGGACCATCTTACTTTGGATTAAGTATGGAGGCACAGCCATGCTTAGTGGCCCCAGCGAGTCTCCTGGAGCCGAGTCAGGGGTGGTCTTCTCTTGGGTTTCCTGCATCCCTGCTTACAGGGCTGGCTGGACTCAGGCCTGGCGGTACCAGGCACTGGCGCCTCACACTTGACATGTCCCTCTTCCTTGACACAGCTCATCGATGCTGAGTCCGAAGTAGAACTCCACAGAGCAAACCTTCATCAGCCTCCCCCAGTCCATGGCCAGCTGTGTTGATTCATACCCACTTGCCCAGCATTGGGGCTGTCTGGTGGCCAGTCTCCACTTTTCCAGGGTCTTCTCTCCATTTCACTTAACCTGTGTCCATCCTCAGTCCTCACCTTTGTCTCTCTGTGCCTTTGCCCCTACAAATCAAATGGCCCAGGTTCACCCAGCTTTCCTGCGGATCCATCTTTGAGGGCCGGTCCTCCAGCTGTCTCTTCCAGGAAGCTTTTCTGAGTCCCTTTCACCTGGGGATGCTCCCTTCCTGGTTTACTCCCACACTGCCTCCTGCTGCAGGCCTTTCACCTGTGAGCTCCTTGAGGTAGCAGGGGCTTATGCGTGGTGTGGAAGGAGGCTGCTGTCCTTTTTGAGCCACGGAGGATGTCATTAAACTAAGGTGGAGACAAGGATAGTTCACTCCTCCGTTCTTGTAGCAGACCCTGAGAGCTTCCACGCACCTGGCCCCATGTTCCCTCCCGAGAACAACAGGATCCAGTGGAGGAAGGGTCAGCATGTGGCTGATGGGATACTTGCAGTCCGGAGCATGTGTGGCCATCACACCAGAGCCTCAGTGAATGACCCCGCGGGTTGCACACCGTGCCACACACGTGAGTGGCCCCCTGCCAGAGCCGTGCCATGGTCCTGCGTGACATTGCTTTGGGCAGGTCACTCAATGCTAGTTATTCATAGCTGAAATTCATAGTGAAATGATTGGATAACCGGCGACACCTTCCCAGCATCAGCCTGAGGACCCAGTGTATGAGAACATTTCGTAGGCTGGGAAGCAGCGTGGGAAAGGCCCCCTTCTCTCCACACTCACCTCCCCTGCAGGGCTGTGATTATAGCAGGAGCCCAGAGATTTGTGCAGAATTATCACTCGGGACACACCGGCTCCTGCCCAGCGTGGCCTTCCTCTTCTTAGCCCTCTCGTCTGTAGTTTTAAATGTAAGATTACTTCTCTGTCATCAGTGTGCTCAGTGAAAATCTCTGCCTCAGTCCAAACAAACTTGCAATAAAGGCTGTCTGGTCTGGCTCAGCTCGGCACCCTCTGCAAACTGAGACACTGTCACACGTCATCACTTAGAAGTGAGCTAGGCAGCTGATGAGCCCACTCTCAGGAGGGTAACAATGATGGCTTGGGGCAGGCAGAAGAGCAGGGGTTGGCAGAGTGAGCCAGCAACTTCTACAAAATCTTCCAATTTGCCTTTGGCTTTTTTGGAGGAAAAGGACCTGGGTGGGGGGTGGAGAAGCTGCTTTCTGCCCCGGGCTTTCATTACTGCTTCATCCTAGGCTCCAGTGGTAGGAGAAAGTTAAGACTTTTTCTAGTTTCATCATTGTGGAAAAAAAAAATTCTTAGGTGACAGATACTTCTGTTCTCTTGAATGGGTGGGCACGTGCCCCAGCCCTGGTGTGCTTTCATTCTCTCTCTGGTTTCAGGCAAGGCTGAGTTTAGGCAGCGCTGGTGTAATGGCCCATGTCCCCCGCTCAAACCCAGGAGTGAGGCAGCCAAGGGGCAGCGGGAGGACCCGGGACAGGGGCCAGGAGTGCCAGGTTCACGCCCCATTCTCCCACCAGTTAGCCCCGTAACGGCTTCCTGGGTCTACATGTTCGAATCTCCCAGTGTCCGTCATGGCAACGAGAGCATCAGTAATTTAAACAGAACAGTACTTCCCGGAAGCTTCTGCCAGCCGTGGTCTAGATTCTAAGGTGGCAGCGATCAGACCCACCTCCCCGGGTGGAGGGTGCTGTGGGAAGGAGCTCGCAGGGTATACGGATTGGGTGCCCAGGGTGTCACCAGCACATGCGTGGCTGGACCCCAGACTTCACGGGCATCTAGCCAATCCAAACCCCACCTTGACTGCAAAGACCCTGAATGCGGGAACACCTCAAGAAAAACCAGCGTTCTGACACCTTTCTCCCCTTGTGTTTATGGTCCTTGTCTGGTTGTCAAGCAGAAACATGCCCACACTTGCCCATCCTGCTTCCCTTCCCAGCAGGCTGTGTGCCTGGGGCCCAGCAGAGTCCCTTCTGGAGGCCTGGTCAGGTGCTGAAAACAGAGGGAGCGCTCTGAATCCCCGCTCTTCCTCTGCTCTTAGCGGCTCGAGGCTTTTTCTGGGCTGAGTGAAGGGGCCTGGATGGCCAAACACGGAGTCCTGCCTCAGGGCAACTGACATCAGCTCAGCCTTAGTTTCTTTTTCTAACTCTGTCTCTCTCACGCTAATAGACTGCCGGCCGAGAAGGGCGAAATGCTATAATTAAGGCAACTTCTTTAATCTAAACACATTTAGGGAGCTGAAGTTGTTTTTTGCTTTTATTAAAATGGATTATATTAATTTATTTTAATAATACCTAACCTTCCTCCAGCACTTTGCATGTACTAGACTCTAGTAAGCACTCTTCATGCATTTTGTCATTTAATCGAGACGAATCCTTACCAAGAAAACCTTACCAAAAAACCTTTAGAGTTTGGGGGTGCCTGGGTGGCTCAGTTGGTTAAGCGTCTGCCCTCAGTTCGGGTGATGATCCCAGCATCCTGGGATGGAGCCCTGCATCGGGCTCTCTGCTCACCGGGGAGACTGCTTCTCCCTCTGCCTGCCACCCCCCCTGTTTGTGCTCCCTCTCTCTCCCCCTCTCTAGCAAAGAAATAAAATCTTTAACAAAACAAAAAACTTGGGGGGTATGTTACCATTACTACTGTTATCTCTATATGTATAACACAGCTGCTCAAACCTTATAAAACAAATCTCTTATACACATATTTTATCTTTATAAATATTTTTATTTTACAGATAGAAAAAAAAATGAGGTTTTTGAGAGATTTTGATGTCTCCACAGTTCTGCTAGTAAGAAGGGCTGAGATTCGAACCCAGGGCTCTCTGATCCAGCTGCCAAGCTCCCAATCCCCGAGCCACAGATATGGCTCCAGGTTACATGTGACCATTTTCTTCCCCTCGTCGACTTGAAGTTGAAAATGGCACCCAGACCCTGAGTGAGTCATGCTGGGACTAACTTGGAATATTGGGTCTCAGTGCTATTTCATCTCACACGGTTCCCTGGACCGTTCTCTGTGGCACCCCGTCAGTGTGAGGGCCTGGACGCTGGGCTGAAGACAACTCCTAGGTCCACAGAGCATTTGGAGCAGGGAGTGTGGCTCCCGTGGGCTGTTGCTGGGACAGAACAGTGACGGGTTGAGCATGCGGTGCCCACACTTAAGCTGAGGGGCCCTAGGTGAGGGGCTTAACCTGTGCCTTAGTTTCCTTATCTGTTAAATGGGAACAACCATGATTTGTTAGTAAGTCTTGGAATCGTACCTGTTACATGGAAAGGGCCAGAAGTGTGTTGCTATGATTGTAATTATTCCATAGCCCCTTCCTCCCTCCACTTCTCAGAGCTTTCCCGACCAGGAAAGGGAATATTCCAGGGACCTCAAGGGACCTCCTCGCCATCAGTACACGGGGCTGCCACGGCTCTTGCTGTTGGAGACCTTTTGGGAGCTCTGGGCGTCTGAATATCCCCTTACCACAGTCTGCTCTTAGCCCTGTGGTGACAGCCCAAACTCACCACCTCACCTGTACTGGACTTTAGCTCTTCCCCTCCTTCTGCCCAGCTCTTCTCGGCTGTGCCCACAAGGGGACATTTGTTTGAACAGACAGTCACCTCATGGCCTCCCCTGCTTTGAAGCATCATTGTCTGGATTGGGCATCCTAGGGTGCATCTAAGCCCAAGGTTACTGGGCCACGGCAGACCCTGTGTGTTCCCTGTCAGCGCCCAGCCCACATTCCCCTCCTAACCGGTTCCAGCTCCCCAACTTCTGCCATCACCACTGCCGCCGAGCACCCCAGCCCCAGCCTTGCTGACTTACAGTGGTAGGCATGGGGGCACATTCCAGGTGAGTGTGGAGGCATTTAAACTCCTGATGGCTTAATGAGGGAAGGTGGGGCCACTGGCAGAACCTGGGGAGCTGGACAGCCACATAGGCTTGGGGCTTAGGGGATGAGATCATAAGTTAGCCTCCTTACATTTGTGGTAGAAGAAATGCATTTATTTGCTAACATTAGGGCAAAAGGAATTCTGATATGTTTTAGAAAAATGAAGCCACTTTTCCTGTGGCCAGAGTACCTGGATCCACCCATCGCCGCACTCCTCCAAACGTCCTGAACCCCCAGGGCATTTCTTTATGAATGGCTGCAGATGGGTCTCACCTGTTTCTGTTTGAAACAAAACAAAACTCTATGCTCCAGCCTAGAATTTGAATGGAATATATTTATCACTTATCCCAAACAAGGAGGCTCCTTCTTCCTCAGATTTGTCTTTGGATTATCTCTAAGACAATGAGGGATGCGGAACTCTCATTCAAGGCTGAGACCCTTGTCAGAGAGCAGTTTCTCACGCCTGACTTGTTTTATGGCATGAACGATCTCATGATCCCCTGGCAAGACAACACCCGTATTTTGAATGAGAGAGTAAGGCTTGGCCCTCAGCATTGCTTCTGGTGACATACTTAGAGGGACTTAATCGCTTGTTACCTAGCGGCAATACACGCACCCATCTTTATGTTCCGTTGCCCTGCGTGTTTACCTTAGATATGCCCTGTGGTAACAAAAGGCCAGTGTCACTCCCGTCGGAAGGTCCTTGGGCTCGTGGGCTCCAGAGTCCTCCTTCACCCTTATTTTGCCGAAGACAGTTATGCCTTTTGTAGACCCAAATGGCCAGCTTCTCTGGCCATAAGCCTCTTGGCTATTTATGCCAGCCTGTGAAACTTTGGCCATCGATTGGTTTCCCAGTTCCAAGGAAGTGGATCCGTCTGTGGTGGGAGCAGCTTGTTCCGTGCGGGTTCTCTGCCGGAGTGCAGGAGCCCTTTTGGGCTGCTGGCCCAGCAGCGCCTCTCCCGCACTGGTGTGTGGGCCTGGGGGGCAGGAGGCGCTCGAGGGTCTCTGCTGGCCCAGCACCGCCTCTCCCGCACTGGTGTGTGGGCCTGGGGGGCAGGAGGCGCTCGAGGGTCTCTGCTGGCCCAGCAGTTCTTGAGATCCACCCTTTCCAGCTGTGCCACTTTGGACGGTTTGTGTGACTTTTCAGTTCATTTTCTCTTCTGTAATTTTGAGGATCAGAGCTAATGTTTGTGAAGTACCTAGAACTGAATGAGCAGCGGGGAAACCATAGCGGGTATGATTGTCGAAAATACTGTTTAAGGGCGGCTTGTTATTCTGGAAGCACCAGTCCTACTCACCCTGCAGTTTGACACCACCACTCCCCCGCCCCCCAAAACGCAGTTGGGGAAGGAGCAGCTGCCTCACTAAGGAAAAACCAGAAAGGAACTCACACCTGCAGGGACCCTGCCCGGTACAGGGAACTTTTTTGGCATAACATAAGGCAAATCCTCCATCCCAGGTCAGAAATCAGGACTTGAGATGGTATTTTGCTACTGGGTCAAATAATTTTAAAACAAACTCAACATTTAAATCGGCTTCAGATGTATTCCTTCTCATCAGATGAGCTCTGATTAAGGAAGAATCATAGCTGTGTTCGTTCCACCCTTGGAATGGTTTGACTTTGCCTTTGCCTTTTGGTTTGTGGCTCTTTCTTTCTGGCCCCTCCTAGCCCAGGATACTTTTGTGGGGGAGGAGAGCAGGAAGGAAAGAGGAAAAAAAAAAAACAAAAACACCCTTTCCTTGCCCCAGAATCTTTACATATCTGTGAGCCAGGGCTTAGCTTAAGGGTCCATCAGAGTCCTGGCATCCACATCGCCAAGTCTCCTGCTCCAAAGCCCGCTGCCAGGCCAGGGGCCCCCAAGCTCTGAGGCCTGTACTGAAGTCATAGCCACAACCAAGGCATCCTTCCTCTGTGTTTGAGAGTGGATAGAATGACTTTCCTAGAGGTCCCCATCTCATGGGAGGACACCAGACGATCTGTTGATGGTGAGGAATTGTTCCTTTCTTCAGGCCATATTTTTTTTAAAAAGATACTGTGCCTTTTATTTGGATTTAATGAGGACAGACATTTTAATCAGAGGTTAGTCACTTATTTTTGCAAACTATTGTTTTGATTCATCATTTTTGCAGATAATTAAATGGTTCAGTTGGCACAGTTTGTCTACTTTATTAAAACAGGTAATTTTGAAAAAAAAAGATGCTATTTTTTGGATCACTGCACAAGAATTGCTTTTATCTTCATCTTTGAGCATAGTTTCTCGTTGCTTTGCCAGAAGGCTTTCCTGTCCAAGCATTTGGCATCCTCTCTGGTCTGGAGGGTCTCGCCCTTGGACAATTGGGGTGTTAGCCACTACACCCTTTGAAACGGAAGATGAAGAGTACATTCTGTGCTCTTACCTTTTAGAAAGACATGTAGGTTTTAATTAGAGTGAGGAAGAGAGCCTACAAGTTATGAACTTTGCAGAGCAGCAGTTCTTGGGCTAAAAACAGATTAATTGTAGCCCTCACAGTGGGTGGAGTAGAAAAGTCAATTACTGCTTGTCCTATTATAATTTACACACCTAAGATTTGAAAAAGTCTGTCACTTAGTATGAAAACGAAAAGGTTACGTTACTGGCTTGGGTATATCTATGACTTTTCATTTGTAAATGCTTTAGCTACAATGTATTTGTATGTGTGCAACTTGTAGCGGCAGAGCTGTAACTACATCTGAGCGAGATTCCTTATGAGGAGTAACCTTTCAGATTCAGTTCCTTAAATCTATAATGGCTTAGAATGTAGTCCTTTGTCTTGCTGTGCAACCCACTTGTAGGTAGTGTGGCCGCCCCCACGGAGCCTTGGGGACACTCCACTCCTGGGTCACGAACCAGTAAGGGAATGGCCCTTCAGGGGTCAATTTTTTTCAAAACGAATTGCTTGTGACATTTGTTTTCTTTGATTTTCCCATGTTTGTGTCCTGAATCAGTTAATTCACTCATTAAAGGATTTAGTTTAGGTGGACCAATTAAAACTTTGGAAGCTAATTTTTGGCTGGGCAGTGCAGAGCTCTGAAAACACAATTTATAACACGGCTTCTGCCCTTTTCCAGCGAGAGCCGAGAGCCGTCCGATAGCACTGTGGCCTCTGGGGCTCATGGAAGGACAGACCCCCCCATCCTTTGTCCTCCCCTCTGGGCGAAGCTGCCACGTGGGTGGATTTCTCCTGGCCTACCATTGTTTTAAGGTGAACCTGCAAGTCTGAAAAGTCCAGCCCAGGAGTGGCACGCCACATTTGTTTGCTTGCATAAACCCCATAGTTTAATTTTTTTTAATAGGAAGCTGCTGTGTAGTTTGGATATTTAAACAGTTATTAACCGAATGACAATTAACAGATTGCATAGACAGATTTTCTTTTGAAAACCTCTGAAATTGAGTACAGTTTGCAAAACTATCACGGCATAGTAATGACAATGAATTTTGATTTCCCGGAACTGATATTAGACTCCTTATTAAACTATGTGCATCTGCTTTTAATTTACTCCAAATAATTGGAAAATGCAATGAAGCTTTCCAATTAAAGCACGGCTTTATGCTGTTTAATAATACCCCCATAATATTATAGCTTATGAAGTGACAGGTGAGTTGGTGTATGAATAAAACATAAAGGCAGCAATAAGGGACAGAAAACCGGAGACAGTTGTGGGGATTTTAAATGCTGGATGTAATTTGCATATATTAATCTCTTCTTTTCAGCCTTATCAGGCGTTCTTCAGTATTTGAAGTTAAAATAGCGTTGACAGGCGGGAGTACGCTTAGTTTTTTCAAGGATTTATTACTTGTATAATTTCTGATCTTTAATAAGCAGATATGACTGATCCTCATAGTTCTATAGAAATCGGTTAATTGTTCCAGATGGCGTGTACTGATTATGCAAAATTACTTTTCACACCATTTTTTTTGTGATGGAGTTTGGAGTAAAATTAAATTTTTTATAGCCTTCTTATCATGCTGTTTTACAGTGGTTTTTCCACAGAAGTTGAATTTAATCTACTATATTACATTGACCAGCACAGTTATTCTAATGTAGCATTTTGTGATTTGACAAAGAATAATAGAACACATAGCTCATTGTTCATTACTGTGTCCCTAATAAAAAGGAGCTCCCGTGTATAGAACATAGCTGTTATTTATGAAGAATGCCTAATTCATACAGTTAAAAATGCAAAATTGTACCATGAAGTAGTTCCTTTTGGGGAGAGAATATCTGAGAGAAGCAAATGGCTATAGGCACATTGCTTCTGATTTTCCATGCTGAAGAAGGGGTCGTCTTTAATAAGCAAACTGTTTAAATTGTGCTACTTTCTTCTTTGAAGGGGAGGGGGGAGGCCAGATAATCTCATGCTATTAAGAGAGGTGTCATCAGCTGACCTGTCTTGATTTACATAATCCCAGAATTCTTTCATAATTGAACAGCATTTATAGGAGCTGGTTACACTTCGGTGTAAAGTATCAAAAAAAAAACAGTGTCTAGAAAGCCTCAATGATAATTCGTCTCTAACGTTTCCCAAAGTGTTGATTTTTGCAAAGTGTCCTGCACCGGTGTCAGATTGTGGCCCAGGTTGTGCGGGCTTCCAGGTGACATGAATCTAGGCTTGTCTGCATCCAGGCTCTGAGGGCTCCCTGCAGCTCAGTGGGACATGAAGGACTCAGCACACTAACCCCAGAATGGGATCATGGGGCTGTTACCGTGTTGTGGGGGTGAATGCACTTCCCAAGTGGGTGGGAGGAAGGAGATTTTTCTGCTGCATCATAATTCCTGTCGGGGGGGGGGGTAGTAGTATTTTTATAGAGCAGATAAAGGAAAATACTTCTTTGTCCATACTGAAGTTTGACTTGTTTTCAAAGGAGACCACTGTGTATTAAGGCTTATCGGGACTTTTATAGACTCAAGATATATATATATTTCTATTTGAGTCGGATGCCATATAAGAGCCACTCCCAGAGGTCTTCACATGGCTGGCCACACAGCTTGCTGAGGCAAGTCCAGTCCTGCACATCAGCCCCTTCCCACCCCTGCGCGTTGTCCATGGGCCCTTAGAACTCTCTCTCGCTTGAGCAGACTTGAGGTGGATTTGGATCTGTTTAAAGGGGAGTCAAGCCGTTTTGTTGGTTTTTTTTTTTTTTTAATATTCTCCCACCAACAACACTGCTTGCTTTTCATGGAAGGGGTCCGTGGAGTGGAGGCAGGACTTCACTGACAGCTCCATGGCATGCTCTTAGGGAAACGGGCAGAAGGTCACAGACCTCAGAACTCAGAGGATAGCTGTCCACCTGCATCAGCTGGGGTTTGGGGCCCGGGGTGCAGGGCAACAGTTGCTCTTAGGAATGTGGGGTCCACAGAGTCCAGAAAAACCGATTCAATGCGATGCCCAGAGATCACCACCAGCCGTGTTAGACATGGTACTGAGCATGCTCTGCTGTTTCCTGGCCTTCGGCATATTTTGGTTAAACCCTCTGCTGTATCTAGTCCGGTCTGAATGAAGTTTATAGGAAGGGAAATATCTTCGACCGCCTGGTTGAAGCCACAACTGAATGACTGGTTAAGCCACACGTAAAAGCAGCGTGTTTCAGAGCCCAGAACAGATTCAAAAGGCAGTACCAGGGAAATCCTGGGTTCGCTCTACCTCTAGAGTACTTCAAAACCTGGAAACCTTTCACATGCCCTCTTCTGTAAACTCAAAAAATGTTTTTGTGAAAATGAAAGTTATCTGAGAAAGAGAATGCATAAATCAGACATGATTAAAAATATTTGTTCTAATGCAGTAATAATTTGGTGGTAATGCTTTCATCAGTACAGCTTAAGGCTACATTAAGTGGACAGACTTTATATGGATTCTCTAATTTTAATCTTCAAAATGCTATCTAATGTCTCATTAAGACTTGCATATAATGTATCTTAAGTACAGTCATTAAATATAGTTTAGGGAGATTTATGTTCAGATATTGCTTAAAGATGTTTTAATAGGCCCATTTACTCTGATGATATTAATGAGCTCTTAATACAGACTAAGCTTCTAAAACTAGTGGTAAAGACTCCAGCCTGAACACAACAACTTGGAATCAGTGCCTAGTTTGGACAGGAGCCCCCGGTTGAGCCCCGCTAACATTCCAGAGGGCTGGTGGAAGCCCCTCTGATGAGCCCTGAGCTTTAGAAGAGGGTCTCCCCTCCCTACTTTGGTCTGGCCACAGACCCCAAGAGACTCCCATATTTCTGCATGCAGTCCTTTCTTTCCCCCGAAACCAGGCACAAGACATGTGCTCACTTGGCCCCACTGTACATCTCCAAGGTCACTAGAGCGGCATGGGCGCTCTTAGCCATGTCGCCGGGGCGTGGGAGGGTTAAAGGAGCCTGTCGCCGTGCTTCCTGTGTGAGCATCTGCCAGGTAAGGCGTGCGCAGTCTGGCATCGTTATGTGAACAGCTTCGATCTGCCATAAGCGAACTGTAAAAGGTCACATGGGTGTGCTTTCATCTTCCAGGCGTTGGTAGGGACTGAAATACACATAATAAAGTGGTCCTGCTAATTCAAAATTGGAAAGTAAAAACCCAGCCCGACAGGAATCTCTTTGTGCCCCATGCTCACTCACGGTCATTCCCCAGGCCCCACTTTTCAAACGTGTCACCAAAAAATTTGTGTTGGTGTTTCCTTGTCTTTCAGAGAAATACTGAAAAGCACAATTTTTTGTTTGTTTGTTTCAGTTATTTTAAGGGAGGGGGGAAAAAAGAACCTGTGAGTTCAGAGACTTTTCTAATTACTAAATTGGTTTGTTATAAAAAGATAATAGCAAATTTCTTCTTTTCATAATTGGACATTTCTTCCCTGTAGGCTAATGCTTGCACAGCCTGTGCGTGCACAATAAGTTGTGCTTTTGAAAAGCCATAACTAGCTAATAACAGCTACAGTGTCATCAGAGAGTAATGGTGTGCTGATTAGCATAATTAATGACAAATGGTGGTTCGGAATTGGTGGATTGGTTTAGCGGATGATGAATGCGGCAAGGCCCGGGCTGGGGCCTGCCAACTAGGCCTCGCTGGCTGTCAGCCCTTCTGTTCTCGCCGAGGCGGCCCTCATTAGTCACGATGGGAGGTGCCAGTTTGTATTCTGTTTGGAGCACAGAAAACTTAATAATCCAAGCAAATGCGGCTTTCCCTTTTTCCCCTATTTACTCACAAAAATCTCTACTCTTTCGTCCCCGTTGTGGCTGCACCCCGAAGACACAACAGTTTCAAGATGCTTCCATGATAGTTGAAGGGGAAACAAAAGGTGTTGTAATTGACACTCGTATCACGAGACTTTCCTCTGACCCTAGGTGGATTCCTCCATTAGGAAGACTTCCGCTCTGTGGGCTCTGTTTATCTGAGTATTTATAAGGGGAGAAGAGAAGAACTCAGGAAGCTATACATTCTCTCCTGAAATCAGACTAGCACATTTATCTTTGACTTGATTAATCAGGCCTAATTTGCATTCTGAAATGAGACTGATAAAAATGGATTTACCTTTTAACCTTTCGAGGGGAAAAGTATTTCTCTGCAAGATTTCTGGGGCTATTTTTCCTTAACCGATAAGAAGCAATTCCTTTATCAATAAAGATGAAAATCCTTAATTTGCATTAGTGAATGAGACTAATTATTATATAGTTAATTAGCATCTGGAAATGAGGATTATCTTAATTACAAAGCACAATTTCCCTAATAGCTACAAAACTGTAAGTTTGATCCGTGTGGAAACTGGTAACTATTATTATGTAATTAGTGATAACATTAATAGTACAGAGTATTTAGACATGATTTGCATATGCAAATGTAATTTACCTGAACTAAGCAAGTGGACCATTAATGATTGGAGCATGATAGAGCTGACGGAAAGTTCTAGATAGCTGAATGGTATCCATTATGCCAAGTATCTAAACTATTAAGTGGTGGAGCAGGTATGGACTTTTTTATATTTAGGTGGTTAAAGAGTGAATTTGTTTTGGAAGAATTAGTAGCTGGAGGGTTAAATAATGAAGCTAACTGCTTGGGAAAGAGCTGGCCACGGTCCTTTCCTTGGCTTTGATTTCTCCATGCTTCCCAATATTCTTTGTACCTTCCCTACACATTATAACATTTCTGGATAGTGGATTTGTCTTACAGTTGTGTACTTTTAAAGCAGTTATGCACACACACGAGCACAGCAAATTATGAAATTGATGGTGCAGCCTACAGTTCTTGGGGGAAAATTCTGAAAGCTCTGAGTGATATCCGTGTGGCCCTAGAGTGAGCTGCTATTTCATCTACATCTCCTCTGGACCCATCGGTATACCTCCTTCAGGCTGTAGCAGTGCTTCCCAAAAGATGGGGCACGGGCCCATGAGATGTGAATGGCCTTTTAACTTTTCATTTCATCCATAATAGCATATAGCGGATAGCACTGTTTAGGAAAATGTTAAAGTAGATATGTTAATTAGTCTTGGGTTATGCTGTAGTAACAAACGGTGCCCCAAATTACAGTGAGATACATGACCACCATTTTGTATGTTCCTCAAGTTCCTAGTTAGTGACTGCAGATTGGTGGGCTCCTGCTCTGTAGGTCTTCTTTTTCTAGGACCCAGGCTGAAGGAAACCCTGATCAGCAGCATGCTGTTCTTAGAATAGAGGGAAAGAGCAAATTCCCAGAAGTAACACCCAGTGGCTCTAAAACCTTCTGGCCAGACATGGCAAGGTATCCAGCCCAGCCAACATCATTGCACAGGGGTGTGTTCTCCTCCCTGGGAGGCCCTGACCTTCCCATGGCAGTGGGGGAAATGGTCAGGCTCATACAGGGGAGTGAGAGCACTTTTACACAGGCATGGTGGTTTTGAGTTTTACGTAGTAAGTTTCAGCAAGAACAACCAGAAAACAATTAACAAGATGGCAATAAGTACATACCTGCCAATATGTGGTTTGGAGACTTCAGTTCATTTATACTTAATCAAAAGACAGAGGGAGATTGAAAAGATAGAAAAGTAAGAAGACCCATCTGTATGATGCCTACAAGAAGCTCATTTCAGATCTAAACATCTACACATACTGAAGTGAAGGGATGGAAAACGATATGCCACACAAAAGGAAATGAAAAAAAAAAAAAGCTGAAGTATGATACTCATATCTAGTGATATAGACTTTAAAACAAAGACCAAACAAAAGACAAAGAAGGGCATTCAATAAAGGGGTCAATCCAAGAAGAAGATATAGCATTCATAAATATTTATGAACCCAACATAGGAATACCTAAATATGTAAAGCAAATATTAACAGACATAAATGGGAAAATTGACAGTAATAGAATAATAGTAAAGGACTTTACTACCCCACTTACATCAATGGTCAGATAATCAGGACAGAAAATTAATATGGAAACATTGGCCTTAAACAATAAATTAGACCAGATAGATGAAATAGATGTACACAGAGTATTCCATTCAAAAAAATGGAGAATACACATTCTTTTCAAAGGCACATGGAACATTCTCCAGGATAGATCATATCTTAGGTAGGCTACAAAACAAGTCTCAGTAAATTCAAGTTTATGAAATTATATCAAGCATCTTTTCTGACCACAATGGTATAAAACTAGAAATAATTATAAGAACACTGGGAAAAACACACACATGTGGAGACTAAGCAACCAGTAGGTCAACGA
The DNA here is from genome assembly GCA_004023965.1 of Spilogale gracilis. Lineage (NCBI taxonomy): Eukaryota > Metazoa > Chordata > Mammalia > Carnivora > Mephitidae > Spilogale > Spilogale gracilis. The sequence continues at coordinate 107,225 of PITA01002705.1, read as the reverse complement.
AGATATAAGAGGAAATCACAATTTATCCTGAGACATAAAAATGGAAATATAGCTTTCCAAAATCTGTGGGACACAATGAAAGCATTTCCTCTTTTTTTGTAAAGATTTTGACAGAGAGAAGAGGAGGAGAGTGGGCAGAGAGGGGACACAAGCAGGGGGAGTGAGAGAGGGAGAAGCAGGCTTCCCACCGAGCAGGGAGCCCGATGTGGGGCTCAGTCTCAGGACCCTAGGATCATGACCTGAGCCAAAGGCAAACGCTTAAGAACTGAGCCACTCAGGCACCCCAATGAAAGCATTTCTAAGAAAGAAGTTCATCATGATACAGGGCCTATCTACAGAAAAAAGGAAAATTTCAAATAAACAATCTAAATTTACACCTAAAGGGATTAGAAAAGGAAGAGCAAACAAAGCCCAACATTAGTAGAAGGAAGGAAGTAATAAAGATCAGAATGGAAATAAATGGAGACCGAGAGAGAGAGAGAGAGAGAGAGAGAGAGAGAGAGAGAGAGAGAGAGAGAGAAAACCAATGAATTTAAAAGTTGGTTTTTTGAAAAGATAAACAAAATTAATAAGCTTCTAGCCAGGCTCATCAGGAAAAAGAGAGGCCCAAATAAAATCAGAAATGAAAGAGCAATTACAACTGATACCACAGAAATACAAGCAATCAGAAGAGACTATTAGAAACAATTATACCCCAAAGAATTAGAAAACCTAGAAAAAATGGATAAATTCCTAGGAATGCCCAACCTTCCAACACTGAATCATGAAGAAGTGGAAATTCTGAATAGACTGATTACAAGTAATTAATTGAGTCAGGAATGTAAAACTCCCAAAAAGCAGAAGTCCAGGACCAGAAGGCTTTCCAAGTGAATTCTAGGAATGCAAGGATGGCTCAACATCCATAAATCAGTGTGATTCACCGTATTAGCAAAATGAAGGATAAAAATCATATGTGATCTTGTCAGTAGATGCAGAAAAAAACATTTGACAAAATGCAACATCCATTTAGGATAAAAACCCTCAAGATAGTAGATACAGAAGGGAAGTATCTCAACATAATAAAGGTCGTATACAACAAACCCACAGCTGATATCCTTCTCAGTGGCGAAAAATCAGGAGCAAGACAAGGATGCCCACTCTCACCATTTTTATTCAACATCATATTGAAAATCCTAGCCACATCAACTGGGCAATAGAAAGAAAGAAAAAGAATCCAAATTGGAAAGGAAGAAGTAAAACTGTCACTGTCTGCAGATGACATATTATATTCTGAAAACCCTAGACTCCACACACACACAAAATTAGAGCTAGTAAATGAATTCAGTAAAGTCACAGGATTACCAAATTAACATATAGAACTTGATTGTCTTTCTACACACTGATAATGAGCTATAAGAGAAATTAAGAAAATCCCATTTGAAGTTACATCAAAAAGAATAAAATACCTAGGAATAAATGTAAGTGAGGTGAAAGACCTGTACATTGAAAACTATGACACCGATGAAGGAGATTGAATGAAGATGCAAATGGAAAGATATTTCATGCTCATGGGTTGGAAGAATTAATACTGTTAAAATACCCATTCTATCCAAAGCAATCTACAGATTCAGTGCAATTTCCATCAAAATTCCAATGGCATTTTGCACAGAATTAGAACAAAGAATCCTGAAATTTGTGTGCAGTCAGTAAAGACTCCTAATCACCAAAGCAGTACTGAAAAAGAAGAACAAACTTGAAAGTATCATGCTTCCTGATTTTAAACTATACTGCAAAGCTATAGTCATCAAAACAGTATGGTACCACCATGAAAACAGACACACATATCAGTGAAATAAAATAGAAAGCCCAGAAGTAAAACCACACATGTAAGGTCAATTAATCTGTGAAGGAGGCAGGAATATACAGTGGGGGAAAAGACCGTCTCTTTAATAAATGGTGTTGAGAAAACTGGACCACCATCTTACATCATATAGGAAAACACAATTAAGATGGATTAAAAACTTTGAGTTCAAGACCTGAACCCATAGAATTTCTAAAATAAAATATAAGCAGTCAGTAAACTCTTTGACATTGGTTTTAGCAATATTTTGGTGGTGAGTCAGTCTCCTTAGGCAAGGGCAACAAAAACTAAAACACCAAACTAAAAAACTTTTAGACAGAAAGAAAGCCATCAAAAGGCAGCCTACTGAATGGGAGAAGATATTCACAAGTTATACATTTGGTAAAGGGTTAATATCCAAAATATATAAAGGTATATAACTTCATATCAAAAACACAACCCAGTTTAACAAACGGGCAGAGAACTTGATAGACATTTTTCATAGAAGACTTACACATAGCCAACCAGCCCATGAGAGGGTGTTCAGCTAATCTTCAGGGAAGGGCAAATCAAAACCACAATGTGGTATCACCACACACCCGTCAAATTACCTATTATCAAAAAGACACAAAAGACCAAGTGTTGGCAAGGATGTGGAGAAAGGGGGCTCTTATATGCTGTTGGTGGGAATGTAAATTGGGGTAGCTGCTATGAAAAATGTGGAAGTCCCTCAAAAAATTAAAAACAGAACTACGATAGGATTCCGCAGGTTCACTTCTGGGTATTTATCTGAAGAAAATGAAAACACCGATTTGAAGAGCAATCTGCACCCCAGCATTTATTGCGGCATTTTTACAGTAACCAAGATGTGGATGCAGCCCGAGTGTCCACTGATGGATGAATGGACAAAGAACATGTGGTATATACAGACAACAGAGTATTAATCAGCCAGAAGAAAAGACTAAAATCTTGCCATTTTCAACAGCATGGGTGGACCCTGAGGGGACTCATTAATACAGGAGATGAACTGCTGGTTATTAAAGGGCACAGTGGTTGGGTGGGAGGTGGGAGGTGAAACAGGGGATTAAGAGGTACAAACTTGCAGTTGTATAATGAATCACGGGGATGTAATGTACAGCATTATAGGGAATATAGTGAATAGTATGGTAAAAACTTTGTATGGTGACAGATGGTAACTAGACTTATGAGGATCATTTCTACAACGTTTAAAAATTCTGAGTCACTATCATGTACACCTGACAGTAATAAGATACTCTATAGCATTTACTTCAGTTTTTTTTAAAGATTTTATTTATTTATTTGACAGAGAGAAACACAGCCAGAGAAGGAACACAAGCAGGGGGAGTGAGAGAGGGAGAAGCAGGCTTCCCACTGAGCAGGGAGCCTGATGTGGGACTTGATCCCGGGTGTTCGGGATCATGACCCGAGCCAAAGGCAGTCGCTCAACCAACTGAGCCACCCAGGCGCCCCTACTTCAATTTTTTAACTGGGTTTCAACCAGAAAAAAAAAAGTACGTTTCAGAAAAAAAATTAAAAGATTAAAAAATAAAATCAAAATGCTAATTTAAAACAACTTTTAAGTGAGTTTTCAGATGTAAAGAAAAATATGAAAATAATTATACTGGAAAAAAGTAAGGGAGGCTGGGGCATGAGACGTTGCTTCCTAAAGTTTGGGAACCATTGGCCTATAGTAGCTATAGTTTTTGTAGCTGATTTCAACTCATCAGGCACTTGACTCTCCTGGCACAGTTAGGCATTAGCACCAGGATTTTCACAGGTGTTCCCGTGTGATGGAAATAGTGCTGCCCCCTAGGGGTTAAGACTCATTTTGATGTTGTCCAAACTTGAGAAAGTCACTCCTTTTCTCTAGGATTCAGTTTTCCTCCAGCTGCAAAATGAAGCTGTTGGACTAGGTTGTAGTCCTTCTGGTTTCTCTGCCCTCACAGCACAAGTGCTGAGCTCCTGTTGAGAGCCAGGCACTTTGCAGGGGCTGGGATAGAGGTGTTCCAGAAACATCTGCCTCAGGGCTTGTGGAACTCAGCAGTTCCTCTAAGAACCTTAAAAAGTTCTTTGCTAGACAGGACAGTTTGTTGATAAATTTTTTTATCAAAAACAGACAAAAACTTTTCTGCATTTTAAATTCAGACAATATTTTAGGGTATATCCTTACCCTTTTTTTCTATATCACATATATCTTTATATAAAAGTATATTCCCACCTAATTAAGTGTCCATTCTGGTTTTTTGTCAGGTTTATTGAGGTATAATTTACATACAATAAAATTCACCCTTTTAATGTGTACCGTTCAGTGGGTTTGACAAATGTTAAATGTCAAACCAGCATGATAAATATCATGCAACTGCCACCAGAAGCAAGATACAGAATTTTTCCATCATGCCAAAAAGTTCTGCAGTTCCTGCTGCTGGTCATTTCCCACCCCACACCCAGCATGACGATCATCCATGTGTTTCATGTGTCAAAAATGGAGTCCCACAGGATGTAGGTTTGTGTGTTGGTCGCCATCATGTTTTTGAGATTCATTCATGCTGCATATATTGGTAGCTTGCTCCTTTTAAAAAAATAATTATTTTATATATATATTTAAATCATCTCTGCACCCAGCGTGGGGCTCGAACCCACAATCCTGAGATCAAGAGTCCCATGCTCTACCGACTGAGCCAGCCAGGCAGCCTCTTATCTCACTCCTTTTCATTGCTGAGAGTGTCCATTCCATTCTGAGACCTGGTCACAGGCTTCCTCCTCACCATTCCGTCGTCTTCCCCAGGCCAAATGTGATGGTTGTGTGATCTTCCTCATGGACGCAGTGCACTTTATCTAATGGGTCCTCTAAAGCTAGATATTTATGTTCTCTTCACTTCTGAAATACTTTGGTAAGCTTCCTTTCGGATAAATCTTTGTTCCTTAGGGTAAGTGTACATTCTTAGGCAATGACAAATTGCCCACCAAAATGGTTGAATCCACATACGCTTATGCCTACGTGAAAGAGGTTAGCTTTACTTTCCAAAATCCTGATCCTATTGAAAGAAGACACGGCATCTCACTGTGAGGGCTCGTTTTCCTGGGCTGAATTGTGGCTGTTGGTACCCTAGTCCTTGCCTGTTCACGCCCTTGGTGCTTTCCTCTTGCAGTCACCTGGCTTTTCTTGTTCAAGCTGCAGCAGCTCCTTATGGAACAAAGTTTTTTTTTTTCTTTTTCTTTTTTTTTTTTTTCTGCTGTGTCACTACTACTTTTTTCCATTTTGTGGTTTCTCCTTTCATTTGTTTTCCCTCTCCCTTTACGTTTTGCACCTTTGCCATCATGTTTTAGAAAGGCCTTCTCAGGGGCGCCTGGGTGGCTCAGTTGATTAAGCGACTGCCTTTGGCTCAGGTCATGATCCCGGAGACCGGGGTTTGAGTCCCACATCGGGTTCCCTGCTCGGCGGGAAGCCTGCTTCTCCCTCTCTCGCTCCCCCTGCTTGTGTTCCCTCTCTGGCTGTGTTTCTCTCTGTCAAATAAATAAAATCTTTAAAAAAAAAAAAAAAAAAAGAAAGGCCTTCTCTAGCTCATGGTATATTCTGTTACCCTTTTTCTTTTTAATCTAAAATCCATCTGTGATTCATTTTGATGTATAACATGAGGTAAGGCTTTATGTTTTTCCAAATCATCTTTGTCCTGGTGCCACTTGTAATTCTTTTTTTAACCAACTCATTTGAAAACAATCTTTTATAAACCTATTATATATTATGATAAATCCTGTGGCTTGTGTCCTATTGATTTGAATGCATATTCTGATGGAAGAATCATATTTTTAACTGTGATAAAGGTATATGTTTTGGCATCCTGTCTTATTATCCTTTGTTTTCAAAATGTTCCTGGTGATTCTAGCTCAAATTTTTACCCAGTTGAAATTTAGAATCACTTTAAGTTCCAAGGAAAATACTTTCAAGATTTTGTTTGAGAAATATTGAAGCTGTAAATTAATTTAGGGAGAATCATCACCTTAAAATACTTGATCTTTCCTTCTAGAAATGTAACATGACTCTCCATCTATTCAAACATTCTTTTATATCATTCAGTAAAATATTATCAATTACTTTCTGTTTATCTAATTCCTAGGTTTCAAATTTTTGTTGTGGTTGTTTTGCCCACTTTGTTTTATCCAGGAGTTGCTTATACATATATTTTAAAATACTGTTGGTTCTTGAATCTTCATTTTGTAACTGGCGTCCTATTTTCTATGCATGTTATTTCTAGTCGCTTCCAACTGATTTATGTGGGTTTTCTCAGTAGATGACAATCCCATCTGCAAATACCGCTTTGTCTCTTTGATGACGGTTATATTTTATTTCTTTTTCTTGCTTTATATTGTTGGCCAGGACATCCAAAGCAGCAAATGATGGTAGCAATAGTTTGCATTCTTACCTGGTTCCTGACTTTAGTGGGATGAATGTTTCTAGCATTTCGTAATCAAGACTGAGGTAGGGTGTTAATTTAGGAGAGAGTTTGATCAAGTTAAAGGAACAGTTCTTCTATTCCCATTTACTGGGAGTTTGTGCTTTTTTTAAAAAATTCAGGCAGAATTTCAATTTCAAGTAAAAATCACTTCAAAAATCTATCCATAGGATATGGTATTTTTTTTCTCATTTGACTTACTGGTATGAATCATTATATTTAACGATTTAACATTGAAATTGCTATATTTTTGAAATTCTTTTTGCTGTGGTACATTATTATAGTACTAGATCTCAGCCACTTTTATTTAAGTTAGGATTTTGGTATTTATATGAGATTGGGCTTAATGCTTATTAAATATTAATTTTGAGTGAGCTAAGAATCAGAATTTTTTCTTCCAAATATGAGAATATTCTTAAGATATTCTAATTTCTGTTCTTTGGGGCAGGGGGAAAGGAAAATGAAAACAAAAAATTTCCCTGTACAAACTAAATGGACTTGGGGAGGTAGCGGGTACTTTGGGAGGAAGGACAATTTCACTTTTCTTTCACAATGATTGATTTTTATTTTTCAGGCTTTCTGCTTTTGCTTGAAACAGTTTTGTCATTTATATTTTCCTTAAAAGAAACATCGGCCCTTTCACCTAAATTTTAGAGTTTAGCCACTGGGTGGCTCAGTTGGTTAGGGGTTCCACTCTTGCTTTATTTCAGAGCCATGAGATCAAGCCCCATATTGGGCTCCATGGCGGGTGTGGAGCCTGCTTAAGATTCTCTCTCCCTCTGCTCCTCCCCCACTCCAAAAAAAAAAAAAAAAAAAAGATGAAGTAAAAATTAGTAAAGTGTAGTGGTATAAAACTGTGCCTAAGAGTTTATCTTGATTTTAAAATTAATATACCTCCAGTCATATATATTCCCAGGCTTTTTTTTCCTTTAGTCTTGCTAACAATTTATTTGATATATTTATCTTTTCAGATAACCAGTTTTTGATTTATACATAAGGGCATGAGGCTTTCTGTTTCATTATTTATCTTCATTAATTCTGTTTTTCTACTTTCTTTTGGCTTCTTTTAGGTTTTGGGTTTTTTATATATATACACACACACACACCTGCTTGAGTTGGATGGTCACCTCATTTATTTTGTTTGTGGTTTTTTTTTTTTTTTTTTTTTTTTTTTTTTTTTTTTTCAGTTTTTTTTTTTTAAGATTTTATTTATTTGACAGAGAGAAGCACAGCCAGAGAGGGAACACAAGCAAGGGGAGTGGGAGAGGGAGAAGCAGGCTTCCCGCCGAGCAGGGAGCCCGATGCGGGACTCAATCCCGGGTCTCTGGGATCATGACCTGAGCCGAAGGCAGTCGCGCAACCAACTGAGCCACCCAGGCGCCCCTTTTTTTCAATTTTTAAAAGATTTTATTTATTTGAGAGAGAGAGGGAGCATGTAAGCCAGGGAAGGGACAGAGGGGGAGGGGAAGGGAGAGTGAAAGAATCTCAAGCAGAAAGACTCCCCACTGTGCCCAACACCTGGCTCCATCCCATGACCCTGAGATCATGACCCAAGTGGAAACCAAGAGTCAGACACTTAACTAAGTGAGCCACCCAGGTGCCCCTGTTTTATGATTTTTAACAAAAGTATTCAAAGCTGTAGAAATATATCTGTGTATCACTTTGATGGAAGTCTGATACATAGTCATCACATTTATAAATGTACAGTTAATTCTAGTTTTGTCTCTCTGACTCAAGTACCTTCTCTGAGGGACTGAGATTTTAACTTGTTTCTAACTTTACTGCACACTGGTCAGAGAATGTGGTCTCTAATATTTTATTTTTTCAAATCTATAGAGTGTGTCATCTAATGTATTACCTGTTTCCGTAAGAGTTCTGTTGACACTTGAAAATATGTAATTTCTTTCTGTAAGGCACCGTGTTTGAGACACACAACCATTCTTTAATCCAGTAGGATGGATGGATAGATCCATATCCATATCTCCACTCACCCTGCTTTGCCAAGAATGGTACCTTTTTGTGTTTGGGGCCTTAAGTTCTAGAAGATTCTTGCCCTGCTTCGCTGTTGGGTGCTCGGCTGTGAGCTCTGTCACTTCACCCTCTACTCTGGACAGATGAGGCTCCTTCTAAGGGTGCTGCCCACATAGACCTTTGCTTGGTTTTCTTCCCGCCCCTGAGAGCCTTCCTGTTCCCCATCTACATCCTCACCAGCCTCCAGCCTACCCTTGGTCCTGCTTTTCCTGGAAGCTATCCCTGTTGATTCCCGTACTCCTTGGTGCCTCCCACGGGTGGCTCCAGCCTGCCTTTGTCCCCACAAATGAGCCCATATCTCTCAGGTGCCCTCCGTATACAACCAGCTGCCTCGCGTCCACTCCTGGTGAGCAGGAGCTCTGCTTTCAGAGTGGGACCAAGTCCAGGCCTCCGTAGTCTTTCTCGGCCACCCAGCCACCTTGTTATAAATGGATTGATCGCTGCTCCTAGACTGTTCTGTTTTTGAGAGTTCATCATGAAACAGCAAATAATTTGTTTGTTTGTTTTTTTTAAAAAAAAAAAAAGGCTTCAAGAGCCTTACTCCAAAATGTGGATCATGAGAAGTGCTGTTTGAAAGCTTTCCCACATTCCCTGGTGGTTCTCTGGGGACGCGCACAGAACACTGGGCAGCGTGTGTAGAAGAGGCAGCAGGGTGTTGGAGATGCCTGCCTTCCGGGCCCGGCACCAGTCCTGTCACGTGCAGGTGCCCTCGCCCAGGCTTGCCGTCCTCCCATCTGTGGCAGGGCTCCCCGCTCCTCCTGCACACGGGGCTGCGAGGTTCAGCGGCACCTCCCACGGACTAGCGCAGGCCAAGCCCGGTTGGTGGCGTGCCCAGTGCCAGCAGAGAGCCTGGAGACAGCAGTTGGGGTCCCCCACACTCCGGTTGGCTGTGACCTGCCACCAGAAACATGCTGTTTTATACAAATTGTAGAGATCAAGTTGCTCTTTGGCGTGTTGAGGTGGGTCATTGGAGAAGGTCCAGTGGCCACAGGGTAATCCTGGGCCCAGAGTCCCACAGGCTCACCTCTCTAGGGCTGTCTGCCTCAGAGACAGCACGACCTCCCCAGTTTCCTGTCATTAGCGTGGTTTCGGATGAGAGTGAAAGTGCCCACAGCTCTCCTTGCTAAGGCTCATTTCCAGAGAAAGACAGAGAGTCATTCTTCATGGTTAAAAGTTAGGACAGCCTTTAATTTGGGCAAATTTAGCCACTTCCTACCTTTCCTGCCCAGAGACTGAGGAGTATTTCTGAACCTGGGAGGGTAGGCCTTAGCCCAGGAGGCCCTGAGTTCCAAGAGGTGGCTGTGGTGTCATTACTGGCAGTGACAAGGACTGGCTTCTGTCCTCTCCTGACGAGCCTCACCTTGGAGGAGCAAGTGATAGGAGTGTCTGTCTGGTTTCGGGGATAATAGTCTTTATGGAGCTAAATCACCTTCGTGTGTGAACTTACTGTATCCGTACAGCCACCCTGGGAAGCATGCCATGTTACCGTTATCCACATTTGATAAAGACGGCTCAGAGAGGCAAGTGAGTTCCCCAAGGTCGCACAGTAAATCTCAACAGTTCTTTACTGTGGTTTCCACAGAATTCTGTCTAGCCTTTCACACTCTGCTCTTAGCTTTATGTCTCATTTCCGCGAGGGAGATGTGTGGCCTCATCAGTCTCCGCACCTCAGAGCTGGCAGAGGGTTCTGCAGTCAGGTTCATCTTGCTGTCCAGTCGCCCCTCCAGCCGGGGCCTGGGCTACAGCAGTGACCGCTGCAGGGCCGCACGGGTGGGAAGGCTCATGAGGCGCCGGGCACTGCTGGTTACCGGCCCTGGAAGGAAGGCCTGGTGCCCAGGAAGGCAATGGGCCAATTCCATTTCCTCTCATTAGGCAGCCTAACCGATGGTTGCCTGAGCTCCCAGGTCTGTCCAGGGACCGGTGGACTTTCCCACTTCCTCCCAGAGCAGCCCGGGAAGCCAGCCCCCTCTGGGGCGGCGCAGATGGCGAGCCCAAACGACAGAGTAAACCAGTGTGTCCTGGAGACACCGTCAGCCTGCGGCTTATTTGTCATGTCACGGCAGCCTTGTGGGTTTGGGGGCACCCCCTCCCCAGCCTGCCCCGCTTCCTCCCCCATGGGAGAATTAGTTACAGGAAACTGATTTTTATGGGAGGGGGAGGGTTTCCAGAATGAACATTGGTCATTTTCTTTCCCATTTGGGAAGTGAATGATGGCAGTAGCTTACCCAGCACTCAGCGTCCGCCCCGTTCTGAGTGCCTGAGCCACACTGTCCCACTCGGACAGTCCTAAGAGTGGAGGCGTCCTCAGTCCCAGCCTCCAGCCCCGGAAACAAAGGTCCAGACAGCCTAGTCACCTGCCACCGTCACCGCTGAGGCAGGCTGGCCTGCAGCTTCTCTTAACCTCCACAGTCTGTTTCCTCCATTGTAGAAATGGAGATGGAGGCGGGCAAAGCTTCCTCCAAGAGCACAGTGAAGGTTCCGGGAGATAGATCTTGCAAAAGGCCCCACCCACAGCAGGCGCTCATGCTGCCAAGTGGGCCAGAGAAGCAGGGAGAGGGGACTGGTTGTGAAGGGGTCTACCTCTGGGGCACTTGTGGGTAGAGGAGGAGTCGGGATGGGCCATGGGCACTCTTTGAGGTCCTGAGAGCCACCCTGAGCGGCCCTCTGTGCTCAGAGGACACCGGACCATAGCAGGGCTGCACAGAGAGGAGTGGACTGTGTCAGGCCCCACAAGCAGCAGGAGTCCAGAGGAGGGTAGAGAAGGAGGGGGAGGGGCCTCAGGGAGCTCAGCACCTGTGGGACTGCCCTGGTCCCCCGCCTTCTGGAGGTAGGAAGAGAAAATGTTCTAGGGCCTGGGTCGGTGCCCAGGACACATATCCTTTGAAAGCATTTATTTATCTTTCTGATTTTGCTTTAGTGATGCCCCAGAACTCGCAGCCTCTGGGCACGGGTAAGCAATGAGGAGCCAGGCGGAATATGAAGAGCAGATTAGGCGGTCCGCGGGACCGACCCCGCGCTGTTGGCAGAGTCTCGGTGTGAATCCCACGTGGGCTGGGGGATTGAGGACACCTGGAATGTCCAGAGGTGGGTGCTTACGGAAGTACCCTGTTTCAGTCCTCGGTCCTCCTTACTGACTGTGGGAAATTCCTTTCCCAGCAGCGCCCTGAGCGTGTGGGAGGCAAGGGGCCCACTTGTGGAAGCCTCGATCAGATTTCTGAGGTGTCAGTGACCAGCAGAGGCACCTTCTTTTGCTCTGGTAGGTGAAAAAAAAGAAGGTCATTACCGAGTGCCCTGGAGGGTCTTCATTTTGGCGCGTGCTCGATTGCAGGGGTGCACACACACGTGCAGATGCACACTCATGCGGATTGGAGCCCGTACGCACAACCAGGGCTTCCAGTGTGAAAACCAGACCCGCATAGTTGTTCCCAGTGTGGGGTGTGGGCATTTATGAAACCCTGAGGCGCTTCCTCCTGCCAGTCACTCTGCTTTATTTTGAGCCAGGAAAGGCACGGAAGACAGGCTCTGCCTCTGGCCTGAGGCCCTCGCTCTCCCTCTGCCTACAAGGCCCAAGCTCAGCTTCAGGTGCAGGTAGGCCTGGCGCCCTCGGCCTTGGCCCTTGGCCGGCGAGCCAGGGCATTGTTCCCCGCTGAGTCACAGTCCATTTGGTGACTTGGGGCCAGCCAGCCTAGCAGATCCCACAGGTCCTCCAACTCGTTTGTATTGGACACTGGCCCTATTCTGAATATTTCTGGAAACAGCAGGGCAGCTGTTGAGCCTCTCTGTGCGGGGTTACTAGGTAGAAAGTTCCACCCGGCAGAGGAAGAGAAGACAAGCCTGCTTGCCCGTGCCTTTGCTCTCTGATGCGTGTGAGAGAGGGTGTGATTCGGGTTTGGATGAGTGTTTTGGCTGAAAGGATGGGAAGAATAATTGGAATCTCTTAGGAGGGAGAATAGGAGGCGATGACGGCAAAAATAACAGAGCTGTGGAAGGCTTAATAACTTCCAGCTCTTCCTCTGGGACAAATGGCCAGCAGTGGGGTGCGTGATGGTGGCTGTGGGACCACGTGGCTTCATTTTAAAGCCCTGGATCCGGGGAGCAGCTCTACCCTTGGGACTAAGGCCCTCACTGCCTTTGAGTTTCAGGTCAGTCTCTGTTAAACAGGAATGATAGAAAAGACCAATTAAGGCACTTTTATTATGTCTTTTCTTATCAGCTGTGAGATTCATGAGGGTTAAGATAGATCCCTGGTTCTTCAATGCAGGAAGTTTTTATTGAGCATGATGTACACAGACCTCATGAAGGTGCCATCTCCCCATGAGCTCCCCCCCTTACAACAGGCCCTTGGCAGCCCCGCCCATGAGCTGGCTCGGTCCCTGGGGAACAGGGAAGCCCACTGAGTGGGGCCAGGGGGAGGCTGGTGAGGGCAGGTCAGGGACTCAGGGCTCAGAGGGAGGGCGGGAGAGTCACCATTTGTCCACATGATGGTCTCAAATTTAGAGTTTTATTTTTAACTCAAAGGTTGGACATTTCAGTGACTATGCCCTCTCTGCTCACATGGACTGTGAGGGAACCCTGTTTCCAACCACAGTGGCCCTCTGTGTCCCCTGGTACTTCATGGAAGAGGTAGTCACACAGGCTTGGTGTCTCCTCAGCTACGAGGCTCATGTGGTTCCTTTCAACACACACACACGCAGCCTCCCCTTCTCTGTGGATCATCAACATTATCAGCCCGGGTACCATCCAGGCCTGGGGTGAAGGCCCACCAGGCCCCAACAGGACAGAGTGAGAGAGAAAATCACTCGAGACTCTTCGGTCCCGACAGGGAAAAATATGAGAAAGGCCCGCAGTAACACTGAGGACTCCCAGACCAGGGCAGAGCGCGTCCCCTGGAGTGGCTTTGACTTACTGCCGGGTAGCACCTTCCTTTCGTCCCTTCGAGTTTGAAACCGTCTTTCTCTACTGAGAAATAGCCTTTCTCCTTTTATTTTCAAACTTCAAAGATTACTTCTGAAATAAAGTTTTCCAGTGAAATTCCAAAGCTTTGACACATGTGTGAAAGGAGGAGTCTGGCTGTGAAACGTGTTTGCTCTGCCCCCTTGGTCCCCTTAACCACAGATGCTCGGCACCTACCTCCAGTTTGCCCTCCATACGGCCCCTAGCTCCCTCCCCCGCCAGGGCCCCCAGCTCCCTCCCCACCACGGGCCCCCAGCTTGCTCCCCCGCCAGGGGCCCCCAACTCGCTCCCCGCCACGGGCCCTGCAGCCCCAGCCTCTTTCCCTCATCCCCGCCCCGAGTCTCGAGTCTTGTTCAGGAGAGCCTGGTGGGGCGAGATCGGCCTTTCTGTTTGTCTGGAGGAAAGCCTGCCCCGGTTGGGGCCCGTCCTCAGCTCCTCAGCTGTCCCCGTGAACCCCGGTCTCTGGAACTGGTCACCGGTGCGGCCCGGGCTTGGCTGAGGCGAAGGTAGCCCTGGTCACAGCCAGAGGAATTTCCCAGTCACAAGTAAGGACAAGTTTGCAGTGGCTGCCGTGAGACTGTGGTCAGTTTTTAACCTTTGTGTGTATTTAGCCTCACCAAGACCGGACTGAATAATGGGGGCGGGGGGGCATGCATCTTTGAGCCTCTCTTGCAATGTGTTACTGTTTTTCCGTCCTGGGTGATTCTAGAACAATAAACTTTGATAGGTCATCTTGAACGTCTCTTCCTAATACAATAATTAGATCGTAAATGTTTTCGTAGGATAATCCCCCAATATACTCCCAAGTGTCGAAATTCAGAAACAGCTCTTTAGCACATAATTCTGTTCGCAAAACGTAGGAACGTAAAAGTAAAACATTTGGGTGAACCTTTAGAACTAACGATTCTATAAATAAAAACCGACGTCATTTATAAAGTTATTTAAATAAATTTTGTCACTAAAATAAATTCCTCCACATATTACATCATTGTTAATAATAATTTTAACTGTGAGTTCTGTTTATGTAGAAAAGAATTGGGCCAAGACCCAAGGTTTTTCTAATCAGGCTGTCAATGTGCTTGGCTGAGGTTCCCATTTTGCCCCTGTCCATCCCCCCGCTCCCCCAGGATGTTCAGAACGTTGGCAGGAACCCTGCTGAATGTGGAGACAGCGTCGGAGCTAGGGAGGAAGGGGATTGGCTCGTTCAGGCCACCTGGCCTCCATCAGAGAAGGCTTCCAGGAAAGGTCAGGTTCACCAGCACTGACATTAGGACCGTCCAGTGACCAGGTCCTGAAGCCATGTTAGTAGTCACTTCCCCAGCAGTGTCCCCATGGGCCACACCATCCTGGGTCCCCTCCCCTCCTTCCTACCACTGGCATGTGAGGCTGGGGGTCAGCAGTCCACACGCCACTCACACCCCTCATTTTCTTCCCGCTTTCCCCAGTCTTCCCTCCCTCCTTGGTGGAGCGTGTTTTAAAAAATAAGAAACAGTCACTTCAAGAATGTTACTGCTTTGGCAGGAGAAAAGCGGAGAAGTCAGGGGTTTGTCCAACAGCCTGGATGGAATCAAGCCGGGAGCGCCGCCGGTCAGCGGGCTGGCCCCTCTCGGCCAAAGGCCAAACAACAAAAACCAGCCAAAAAGAGGTGTGCTTTCAAGGCGTGCCTGTTGAAGACCATTTGCAAATTCTTTCCTAGTAAGCAATGAGCAGACTCTTACTGACCCCTGTCCTCTGAGCCCCCAGGGCCCCCAGACCAGCAGCCCCGAACATTCGCTCATGAAGAGGTGGCCTTTGACTTTGGGATCTGGTCCCTTCCAGGCCTCTACTCAAATGATTTTTCCACTGACCCCATAAATGATTACACCACAGTCAGGAGGCCCATATTCAACACCCGGTTCTGTTACGGGCCCACTGGGCCACATTGAGCAAGCCCATAAACCTCTCTGAGCTCAGGCGTCGTCATGGCGACCCTGGACCGGGGTCAGCCTCATGGGCACAGGGTAGAAACAAAAATAAAGCAGTTAATGGGTGTGCAGCCCCAAAAGGAAGCTGCAAGGCACCATAGGATTCACCGTGTGGGTCTTACAACTCTCGGGGGCTCCATTCCCTCGTTTCTAAGCTGCTCCTTGCCCAGGCCGACGCCCTCACTCCACACTGGCCTACAGCTTTGCTGACCCGCAGGGTTTCTCTGTCCCCTTCTGGTTTTGGCCTTTTAAATTCATGTAATATTTCCCCCTTTCCTGGGGCTTTAAATAAAGTATTTTGAAAAACAGGCCTCTGCTTTCCTGTCAGGCCTATGTTTGGTGATGGTGCCCCCCACCCAATTCCCACCCACCGTCCTTGTGGTGGAGAAATCACTTACGTGTGTCTTTTTAAGCTGTTAGGTTCTGTTGAAATGTATCTTTTCATACTCTGTTCTGACCAAAGAGTCCCTTTGAAAACTTCAGGGCAGATTTTCACATGTTGGAAGTCATTACTCAGGAAAGCACAGAAAGGTTAAAGAAGGAAACTCAAGGATGCCTGCCCCACAAGTTAGAAATACGTTCCCCAGCTTCACAATATGAAAAGCTCAGTTGGAATTAGGTGTTAGAGAGAGGGAAAAAGAAAACCGTCTGTCTGGATTCCAGGAAAGATGGTCACAAGCTGCCTGAATGTTACCTTTTTTTTCTCTATTAAAGGTAAAAGCCATAGGAGCCCTGAGTGCTCAGGATAGATAGTGCAGATAGAGAGAAAGACAGACCAAAGATCTTTCTGGGTTCCTGACATCTTGAGCATTTTAAAGGCTCAGTCCATGGAAGATGGAAACAAAGAAACCTGTGGTTGGATTTCATAATAAGTGATAAATAATCACTTAGCGGAGTCCCTGGTTGTGCTGTGGCCCTGGTGTTTTCTTGATAGCTTGTCTTAAATCATGTAGGCGAGTCAAGAGCTGGCCTATGCTCGACACTGCTGGCCTGCCTTTGAACTAGCAGCAGGACGGCCTGGCCTCTCTCAGCCATGGAACAGGGTGGGCCCATTGGCCTCCCGGGGTGGTGACCGTGTCTAGCACTAAGTCCGAGATTTCATCAGGTGACAGCTGCGACCAGTGCTACGGACTGCCTGCCCCCTGCCCTGCTTAGTCCTTATAGGTCCCAAAGTCTTGTTTGTGGATAAAAGCTTCAGGGAACTGCACCCATGAGACCCTCCTAGAAGCACTCTCCGGCTCCAAGCACCGACTGGAGCTTCTTATGGTGCCCCTGTCTCCAAATCCTAAGCTGAAGTCCCAAGGTTTAAGGCTAGAGATTTGCATTGGTAATGAGCTTCCCAGACCACTCTGACATACTTGGTGGTTTGAGGGCCTGTGGTTTGGAGAGAGCGGGTGCAACTTCTGGAGGTAAAGGGAGGGGAGGGGGCGCAGCTCTGAGGACACCGTGTCTAAAACGCTACCAGAGGCCTGCTCACCAGTGGCCCCGTACCTCCTGCACTTGTCTGGATGCTGGTCCAGGAATATGACCGGGCGTCCCTGGTCCTCTCCAGAGAGAGGGTTCCTGTGCTCAGAGCCGCCTTTCCACGGGCTGGTGTCACAGTAGAGTTGCCCTGGTTGGGAAGCAGCAGCTCCTGCAGTTTGGGTTATCAGACTGGACTTTCCGTTTGGGGCTCTTCTTTGAAACCACGGTTCTTCCTGCCTGTGGTGTCTCCCGTGGGCTCCATGTGCCTCAGCTGCTCTGGACAATGCCTGCCTGTCACTCTGAGAGGCCCCCTAGCTGGCTCCCAAACGAATCTGCGACCCCTTGGTCTCAGACTTGGCAGACCCCCACCTAGCGGCGTGTGCCTGCAACAGCTCTGCTCAGACCTCTGTGAGGCCCTGCTCAGGGCGGGGACCAGTGCTTCCTGCAGAAGGAGGCAGGTCCCGATGGAGGCCCCCTGGAGTCTCGGGCCAGCAGGCCTTGAGCACCCACTTCGCTGTCCCGCTGCCGGAAATGTCCATGTGGAAGTCATGAGTGCTCAGCCCCCGTGTTTCCACCTGGAAAAGGAAAAATCACTCCATAGAACAGGACACAAAAGTCAGCTTCTGGCTTCTACCTCTCAGGTCCTTTGATGTGTTTATCCTCAGGACGCTGAAACCCCCTCACTTGCACAGGATATGCCCCAACCGCTCTGCTTCTCTTGCACTTTCCATCTACTGTGGAAACAGCTGCTTTGCCCGACTCCTTTCCAGATCCCCTTCTGGAGGAGGGTAGAGTGATGTGGAGCAGCAGGACCATAGAGGTGGGCATCCCCCAAGACCAGGGGCTGTGGAGAGAATTCTCCAGAGGGAATCAAGAGGTCCTGTGGTGTGGGGAAGGTTGTGGGCAGCCGCCCGGGTTTGGATCCACACCTCTGCGTCTTGCCGGCCATGAGCTTCTGGGCGGGTTGCTTACCTGCTCTCAACCATAGCGTCCTCTGTGAAATTGGGAAGGGGGGGTGTGATGACAATAATGAATAACCACAGTCCGTAACTCAGGATGGTCCGGAGAAATCTGCCCATTCGCAGAAAGCACCTACACCGTGGTCTGGCACAGAGTAGGAGTTCCATTCACTGTGAGCTGCCGCCAGCAGCCCCACTGCCGGATTCGGGATTGAAAGGACTGATGACAGGCGTGAGGGAGGGAACAAGTCCCTGTTGTCCCAGACCCCAGGATTAGACCAGGTGGAAGGTAGAGCTATTCCCCGCGATCCGAAGCAGGAGCAGGAAGCTTGTAAGGGAAGAGAGATCCTCCCTGGCTTCTGGGCTTCTCCGTTGGCTGAGGGCGGGGACGATGCCTGGCTGACTCTTCTGATGTGTCCCCAGTGGGTCATGCACGCGGCCCTCAGAGACCACCCCCTCCCCCCCAGGATTCTGCCTGCTGGCTGTCTTCGTGGCCCTTCAGGGATTACTGTCTATTGTCTTTGAATCACACTGCTGTGAACTAGTTTGCATAGATTCCCAAGTTTGTAATTAAAACAATTGAAAAACAATTTTCAGTAAAAAAAAAAAAAAAAAAAAA
This sequence comes from Spilogale gracilis, assembly GCA_004023965.1. NCBI lineage: Eukaryota > Metazoa > Chordata > Mammalia > Carnivora > Mephitidae > Spilogale > Spilogale gracilis. The sequence continues at coordinate 88,944 of PITA01002705.1, read as the reverse complement.
AAAAGAATAGCTGAACAGGAAGTGTCTTTTCAAGCAGATGTTGTGCTGTGAGCCATGTAGAAATATTATTTTATCAACCCAAAACGGTTAGCTCAAGACTTGAAAGGAAAACTAAGGGAACATCTTTTCTACTAACCCAGCATTTTTTTTAGCGCCTAATATCATTTCACATTTAAAGGTGACAGCAATATCTTTAACGTTTTTCTATTGGATTAATAACGTTTAATGTTCAAAGCCATAAAGTGAAATGTTTTCGGGAGGGTGCTTTATATCACTAGTGGAAAATTCAAGTGGGGGAAAAAAAAAAAGACCACATGCACAAAGTAATAGACATCAAGAGCCATAAACTGGAAAGGGAGACGGGACACAGAGGTGGCTCATGGAGCCTGTGGGTGCTGGAGGCTGGGGTCCCGTCAGCCCCGGCGCCGGGAGGGGCCCGGTGCTCTTGGCAGTGAGCGCTGGGAACCCCCGCCCAGTCCCCCAGCCATCCGTCTCCACCCAGCAGCGGAATATGACAATGTTAGCATTTTTCATTTCCCTGACGTTACCATTAATAAAGCAATGATCCAAAAGGGGCTTTGCTGAGTCTGTTCTTTATGCTCCCATCACTCACGACTAGATAATTTCACACAGGATCGTTTTAAAATTAAATGGCGATAAAAACGCTCTGCTGTTCTGTGTTCACCAGTTCATAGAAGTCTATCAAGTCATTAATGTGTCATGACAAACTGCTCGATGGATACAAGAGTAATTAATTATTTGAATAAATAACAAGTTGAGCGTGGGGCTTTGAACCACAATGACATACGCATCCCATTAAGTGCGTCTTGGAACCTTTGTAGGGCACTGGTAGGAAGAGTTAAAATGCAGGCCAGGGTCGGGGGGAGTGGTGAAGACCAACTTCGCAAACACAGGGTAACCCTTTAAAGGGAGAGAGCCGACTGTGGCGTTTCTGTGCCCACACGTGTGGTGTGGAGACTTCTCTGGCACTGGCCATTTCAAGATACCACTGGATCAGCGACGTGTTCAGAGAACAACTCTACAGATTTTCATAATCACCATTAATCTCTGCATATTTTTCATGATAATTACAGCAATTATGATTTAGATTTCTCTTGTACATGCCCATTGTGGGGAAGGAACAAGTGCTCATTATACGGGATAGTTCAAAGAATCTCGGATTCAAGTTCTTTGTCATGCCTGTGCCCGGTTATTTCAACTCGCGTTGCCTCTGAAAGTTCATCAGCTCTAGAAATTAGAGTAATATTCGCAGGCTCTATTATTAAATCCTGAGGCTGAGCTTAGGCCGTGCTTCGAGTCGACGGCTGAATTGCTCCTTCGTAGGGCTGCGCCTTTGGTGGGAATTACTGTCAGGTGGCAGGAGACGCCCGTGACAGGTGCAGTCAGAGACGGGAGGCAGACTCACACCTATTCTGCACGATAGACTTACAAAGTGAGCTAACAACCAATATTTAGAGAACACATTTTTGTGACATGCCCTTTAAAGGTTAATATTAAATCTGAGATCTGGGTAATTTATGGCATTGTACTCCACAGACATGTCGAGTGAGGCAGGAGGGAGCGCCCTCCCTGGTTTTCCCAGATCCAGGTGGGTGTCCATTCAGGCATCAGTTCTGTCTCAGAGCTTTATCTTCATGTCAGCGTGGTCCAGAGAGCTTGTCTGCTGGGGCTGAGTTTTGGGGAAGCTCACTGCTTGCAAGAGAAGCCATTTCCCAGGGCAAAGTTCCTGGAAAAAGATGCAGTTTGGAAACGCAGGGCTGTGAAGGTCTGGTGTGTGTGCTCTTGGGCCCCCATCCCAATCACAGGCACGAGTCTGTGGTCTCCTGTCCTTTCACGTCTGGCCATGGGGACCGGCAGAGCCTGCCTGCCTCAACCAGATGTTAGAGGTCTAGCTGCGCGAGGGGGTCAACGGCCAGGCCTTCGCTTTTGAACTGGGAAGTTCAGTATTGGAGATTTCTGTAAAGCAAGAAAAATAAAAATGCCTTTTTTTTTTCCTCTTGAAATGAACTTTTATTGTTAAGTCAGGACCTGGTTCGAATACACACAAGTGCCCCAATCTTACATAAGCAAAGGTTGGGTTTAGAGGGCTGTCAGACTTTCCGTAGAGGTCCCATTTTATTTGGCCCATACCTGTGTCCATCACTGTACCTGGTCCCTTGGTAGCACTCGGCAGCCCAGGGAGGCTGACGCCTGCTCCCCGCTCACGGTGGCTGCCCCCCTCCCCTTAGCTGCAGGACTCTTGTCCACGGTTTTCTCCTTTTCTCCTGCACCGGGGGATGCCCCGGCCCTGGGGAATTCGACCCCACTAATCAAGGTCAGAAGAACTCTGTGCTGCTACGTTTCGGACCATCTTTCTTTACTCGGTAGGCAATCTCTTCTCAAATATTAAATAAAATGTATAAGGAGGTTCTTCTTTTCCCATTTGCGGGATGCCACCACTGTATTGATAGAGTATTTGGGCAGTTAGACAATTAAATGCTGACTTACTGGTTATGGAATCATGACATTTGAAAAGGAATGGCCAAGATCCCCGAAACAGGTGTATTTGTCTGGGTTATAGGGGTGTCCCCAGGGAGATTGCCCTGGGATGCTGCAGAGGGTGGCTCCCACACACCTTCCACCTTCATATACCTTCCATCCACTTTCTCGCCCTTCTTGATTAGACTCTTTGGCTGCCATCTGTAGGGAATGTTTTCATTTCCCTGGGGAAGGCATCCCCACCTCATCCTTCATACGCTGGGAAGGCAGCGGACTTGGAAGATCTCCCTTTCTGCACCAGCCCCACCATTTACCAGCTTTGTGGCCCCAAGTCCCTTCCCTTCCGTGCTTTGGGTCCATTTGGCAGGGTTGGTATGGTGACGCTTCACGGGGCTGTTTGGAGGCTTGAACGGGACTGTGTGCGAGTGCCCCGACACGTTGTCCTTCCCCCAGACAGACACACCCTGGTGTGGTGCGCTAGAGAGTGATGAGCCGGTCGGTCCTGGGTTCAGACATGCAGAAACCTGGGACACCGTCTCTCCCTGCCTGTTGGTTCTAGGACGGAGAGGCATCTGACCAAAACCAACTGTCATCCTTCATGATTGTTGCTTTTCAGAAGGTTTGTGAGTAGAACCCAGATGAGGGTTAGAGATGTCAGCTAGAAGCCAGGTGTTATCTACAGTGCGTTTGGAAATTGCATCCTCTGGGGCTCAATTCTGGACTCAGATCACTGGTACATATTTAACACAATGATTCTGAGATGGAAGAACATCCAGTGAGGGGGGTTTTAGATCTCACCTAGCCCAGTGCTGCTGTAACCTAGTCACACCTGAGAGTCACCTGGGAGCCCTAAAAAGCTACTGACTCACAGGGCCGCGGCTCAGACCAAGTAAATCAGAACTCCCTGGAGGAAGAACAGGGCCGTGGGCAGTTTTTCAAAGACACAGATCGGGGACTCCTGGGTGGCTCTGTCGGTTGAACCTCTGACTCTTGATTTCAACTAAGATCATGACCTCAGGGTCCTGGGGTGGAACCCCACATCGGCCTACACATTCAGCAGGAAGTCTGCTTGAGATTCTCTCTTCCCCTGTGTCTCTCCCCCTGCTTATGCATGCTCTCTCTAAAATAAATAAATCCTTTAAAAAAAAAAAAAAAGTCACAGATCAGCACAGTGGAGTTGGCTAGCCCAGCCCCTCACTCTCAGCTAAGGACACTGAGCTGCGAGGCCAGCTCTCTTCTCTGTCCTCCATGATCCTGCCTGGAAGTTCGTGATGTGGGCATGACCCAGCTGGGCTCACCTGCTTACCGTGGTGCCTGCTGGGTTTCCTTACCGTAAAGTTACTGGTTTTGCTCTTGTAATTAATATGTTATCAGCGGGAAATACTTTGGGACTATGTAAATAGTTCATTCATAACCAAATTATCCATTGATTTTTACAACTCCATCCCTTTAGTGTGAGTTTGTATTTTATTGTAAGGACGGTCCTTTGTGTGTGTTGGTGTGAGCTGGCGGGGAGCTTCTAATTCATTATTGTCATTATTTGAACACTCAGAGTGTTCCATATTAGCCAGCGGCAGCCCCTTTGAGCTGGCTCCTGGGTCCTTCTGAGTTCCTGTGATTCTTTGAGGATGTCTTATTTCTGGTGCAACAAGACATCCTAGGCTTGCTCCTTCCCTGCCTTCCCCTCCATCTGCCATTTCTCCAAAGAGCCCCTGTATCTTTCAGTGAAAAACCCAAAACTCTGGGCACTAGGTGTGCTCATGGCTTCTGGGCTGTCAGCAGATAGAAATCAGCGTCCCTTTGTGTGTGTGTGAGTACACGGGCATGCATGTAAAAGCATGTGCCTAGAAATGCATACGTCTGTGTGCTGATGTAGCTCTTATTAAAACCACACCTCCAGCTGTGATCCAAAACCATTTGAATCTTCTTCCCATTGTTTGGCTCCCTTCTCTTCCTTGGCACAAGCATCAGATGTTAACAATGCTCAGAACCATGTGCTGGGCCTGCTCCCTTCCCACCACGTGCTCTTCCCAGAACTTCTCGTCTTCTCTCGTGCCCCAGTCGCCATCAGGCTGGGTGCCCCATATCCTCCCCTGGCTACCTTACTTCTGTATTTCCATCCAGGCAGTCCTTACCAACCAGCCTTGCATCTTGCTCATCATGTCCCCATGTTGACCATGTCCTCTCTGGGATGTCTCACAAGCCCCTCAAACCCAGCATAGCCCAAAGAGACCCTGTCAGCTCACCCCACATGTCTCCCAGGTCCCCCAGCCCCTGCTCTCCTGATGGTTAAGCCAGAATCTCAGGGTTACCCTTGTCTCTTCACCCTGAAAAGAAGTGAAACTACCACAGGCTGTTGCCAAGTCCATTAGTTCTGCATCAGAATACCCCTCGATCTGCCCCCTCCTCTCCATCTTACTGTCACAGTCCTACCCTCGATCTGCCCCCTCCTCTCCATCTTACTGTCACAGTCCTACCCTCGATCTGCCCCCTCCTCTCCATTCTTACTGCCACAGTCCTACCCTCGATCTGCCCCCTCCTCTCCATTCTTACTGCCACAGTCCTACCCTTGATCTGCCCCCTCCTCTCCATTCTTACTGCCACAGTCCTACCCTCGATCTGCCCCCTCCATCTTACTGCCACAGTCCTACCCTCGATCTGCCCCCTCCTCTCCATTCTTACTGTCACAGTCCTAGACATCACCACCAGCATCCCTCACCTGATTTACTGCCAGAACCTTCTCCCTGCTGGTCCTGCCCCCAGCCTCACTCCCGCTTATCCATGCTTCTCTCCAGAGCCAGGAAGCCATTTCTGAAGTATAAACATGTCTCTCTCTGGCTCAAAAACCCCTCAGTGGCTCCCCAGGGACCTCACAGGGACCTGTGCGCCTCTTAAAATGGCAGTCAGGGCTCCTGATCAGCTGGTCATCGGTTGTCTCTCTACTCGGACTTCTGCTCAGCTGCTCAAAGGACCAAGACACTTCTGTAGTCCCAACAGGGGAACTCTCCGACAGTTACTGAAAAAAAAGCAAATTGTAGAACAGTTACGCTGTGATACTATTTTTATGAAAAGCGTAGACACATACAAAACAAGAGTCTGTATTTCTTCTGCGGGGCAAATGCCCGTGTATGTGCAGAGCAACAGGCTGGGAGAACCCCAGGGACTGTGCCTAGACCACATCCGGGGCTCACCCTGAGGAGGGTCCAGGATCAGGGCCCTGCACTCAAGGGCACCGTAACTTAGCTGTGTTATTGGAATCATTATTTTAGCAAATGTATTCCTTTGTTGAGGGTGGTAAAAAATACAGCTTAAAAGTGTACAGGTCTTCCTCGTCTCACAGTGGGGTTACGTCCCAATAAACCCATCATCGGTTGAAAATGCATTTACTACACCTACCCTGCCAAGCGTCAGAGCTCAGCCCAGCCTACTTTAGACTTGCTCAGAACCACTCACAGAGGGCAAAATCATCTAACAAATGTCTATTTTATGCTAAAGTGTTGAATATCTCTTGTAATCTTTTGAATACTATATCGAAGGTAAAAACAGGGCAGCTGTCCGGGGACAGAATGGCCGTCCCTGTATGTGCTCTCGAGCCTCGTGGGCCCCTGGCTGCCCGGGACTGTCGCCACCCTGCACGGTGAGAAAGGAAGGGATCGCTAGCTCCGGGAAGGTCAAAATGAGATTTTGAAGTATGGCTTCTACTGAATGCGTATCGCTTCTGCACCATCGTGAAGTCGAAACTTGTAACTGGGACCCTCATGAGTCGGGACTGCCCATGTGTGACATGGTCTTAACATGAAGAAGGGCCGGTGAGGGGAGGCGCCCCTTCCTGCCCCTGCGGCCAGGGGGCCCCAGCAGGCGGCGGTATCTGCCACTCTGCCCACCACCTGTCCCAGCTAGAGGCCAGGCCCCTCCGAGGTCAAGACTCGGCCTCGGCCCACAACCAGCTATGGATTAAATGGCTTATTCAGACCAGGCCTGTGTTCTGGAGGAGGGTGGTCGCTCCTAATAGTAGCAAACATTCACTGGCCCTCAGTCTGCTGCTTATCCAGCTTCGAGAAAGCCCCTCCTATTCTCCAGCTCACTTAGGGGTCTCTGTGTGCACTGCAGGCATGGACCTGTGGTGATTTCCCACAATGCTTCAACAATCGAGGCGCCTCTTCACTCACGTGGAAAAGTGGCATTTAGTTGGATTTTGTCTTTACCTTGAGCAAAATGCAACAGGTTTCTACCCCAAGTCACCAAATATTCACGAAGTTCTAGAAAGCATTTCTGCAGCAGGGGGTGGGAGGGTGTTCTCGTTCATGGCTTTGGACTGTGGGGCAACTGGGTGTGGCCCTGCCTCTCTGGACTCCTGCCCTCCCGGCTCCCACAGCTCAGACACCAGCCACCAGGCCCCCAAGGGGCAGCTCTGGAAGGAAGATGGGGAAGTTCAAGACCCTCAGCTTCCTCCCAGGACACTGGGAATGTGGAGACATGAAGTGGGCCACACAGCTATAGTGACACTTGCTGACAGGTGTTCTGTATGGGGGACGGGGAGGCTTCCCCCCTTCATAGAACATTCATTTGTGGGGTGAAGCCACCTTTATTTCGAAGAGTATGACCTCTCCAACTGACCTGGCCAATTAACCTCCTGACACCCAAGAGCAGTTTCCTTCACTTACTTCGCTTCTGGGGCTCTTCTCCCGGGGACACTAAGTAGCCTTGGGCCCAGCGTGGGTCCTGCTCCTACAGTTGAGCTTGACCTCTGACCCCAGAGGTGGCAGGCACCAGGGAGAGCCATGGTCAGGGGGACCCCCTGAGGGAATCCTGGGCTTCCCTACTGCAGAAGGCTCTATGTAGGGACTCACAGCCCACAGGTCACAGAATTTAAAATGTGGCTGCTCTTCCATTTTGATGATTAAAAGCAGGTCAAAAACCAAGACGGTCTACTTCCTCGGAAGGGCATTCTCCCCAGCTCGTGATGACAGAACGAGTAGGTAGTTATCAGGGGCTCTCTGGTTTTATCTTTTAAACATCACAGCAATCCAGGTAGGATTATTTCCTTCCTTCTATAGCTGAGGAAAGAGAGGCACAGAGAGATTAAACAATTATCCTAAGTCCGAGGTGGACCTGGCCTGAATCAGGCCTCTAAGAAGCAGGGCCTGCTTGGCATCTGCCAATCACCCGGAACCCCACATGCTGAGTGTCTGTGCAGGTCAGGCCGTGCTCAGCCCTCTCTCCTCTGCAGGCTTAGCCTCTCGGCTATGCTGCAGCGTAGCTGTGGTTCTCCCTGACAGGTGCAAGTCTGACTCAGGCTGAGTGACCTGCCTGAAGCCCCATGGCCAGCAGGTGGCTGACCCTGGCACCGGGCTCACACAGGTCTGACTCTGGTGCCCACTCCCTCCTCCCCACGGTGCCGTCGGTCTCAAGTTCTTTTGGCTTTTGAATAACTGGCAGAACACAGTACTCGGGCGATCTAGAAGGAAGTTGTTGGCCTAGTGTGGACCCAGTTGGAAGGTCACGGAGCAGAGAGTCTTGGAGGGACCTTCCCATATCGTCCTAGGAATATCCCTGAAGTGAAATCAGCAAGAAAGCAAAGCAGACGTGGTATTTCCATGTGCAAATGAGTTTTGAGAAACAGCCTTGAGATCTTGGGATGTTGGCGTCTTTCCCATCACAAATTGTAAAGGACTTCTGAAGCCACGGGAAAGGAGAGAAGAAAGAGCCAGGTTGCTGATTATTTACAAGCAAGTAGCCACAGTTAAAAGCCTCCCCGCATTCCAGCTACATTTGACTTTATTCTGCAAATGACTACCTGCCAATAAAGCCACATCGTTCGCGCCGTCTCTGCATGTCCTCCTGCGATGCTGAGACTCCGGCTCACGTCGCACCGCCTGACGGCTATAGGCACATGACAGTGGAGGTGCCGGTAATGCAGGCTTCTTCTCTTAATATTACTTTTTTTTTTTGCCATATGATTTTAAGATTCATTATCAAGCTTATGTTGAAATTAATATACATGTCGATTAGAGCATTTCCTCGTTGAGATGTCAGTGAGGGAAGGGGTGGGAAGCCCTGAGCGACTGTGGGTCTCCCAAGGCAGCGGGGTGGCCCTGGATCAGGAGCCCTTGGGAATTATCAGGATGGGTTCCAGTCGGACCTGGGGAAATCCGAAAGTGTGTGTTTTTCAGGGAGAATCAAGGGATGGCTCTTCGGGGACTGCCTTGGCAAGTACAATTACAGTTCCCACACAAAAGAAAGATACAGGAACTAGAACAACTCTATCCCGTTGCCAGGCAGAGTTCCTCCTGGAAGGGCTAGAGTCCTAGAAGGGCTGTCGGTGCAAGCAGGGGTCCAGTTTTCCGTCCAAACAAATACAGCATGCAAACTGGGCTCCTTCCCCAGGAACAGCAAAGTCAGGTGTTTTGGTCAATTGGAAAAAAACAAAAAGAAATCTACCCCCCCACTCCCCGCCCCACCTTCTCTTTCTTTAAAATCAGGGGTGGTGTTAATACAGTAGCACATTAGAGCTTTATTTGTTTAACCCTTGTGGATTCTGTAAGCATTCGGCATCCTCTTGACTTGTAGTCCCCGATTGCAAAAAGAACAGTTGAATGAGCTCATTGTTTCCTGGTTTTTTTCTTTAGTGTATTTTACCAACACTCCGGTGACAGGCCTGACACTGGCTTCTGGTACGCACGCTTCAGTTTGGGATTACAGCATTAATAACAGCTCCGTGCATCATGCCATTTTTAAGCATGATCGTTATGATAAAGGGCATATACTTAATTACAGGCCTGCTTAATTACAGCTCTGTTGAAGCTCGTTTGTTTAGGAGAATGCTAATTGCACCGCGGAGCCCGCGGCCCATCCTTGCTCTCATCTGCTGTGCGCTGCTCCATGCGAGGGATCAGCGTTTTGTTAAAACTGCCACTAAAAACAAAATTAAAAAAAAAAAAAAAAGAATGAAAGAAAGAAAAGAAAAGAAAAGAAAAGGAGAAGAAGAAGAGGAAAACCATGTCCTGGTACTAAAAGGAAGGCTGCCTGGACTTGGCATTAGGTCTGAGCGGACACACCATTTGCGGCTCGGGGGCCTCCCCTTGCTTGTGGCTGCCGTCCCTGTCACCCGCATGCAGCCTCCTCAGAGCTGCGCCTTCTCCCCATTTTACAGAGTAGCTGAGGCTCAGGGAGGTGGGGCGGCCGGCTGGGCCACACACCCACCCCCGCAGAGTTGGAGGTAAGGCCCAGGCTATTGACCTGCCTGGTCTGCCCTCCTACCGCACCCCTGCAGCGCCCCTGCCACCAACAGGCCAGATTCGGTGCTCGACTCCTGGCCCCAGCAAGCGACCTGACGGCTCTAAGCCTCAGCTTCCTTCAGCGATCATGTTGAGGCTGAAGTTACTCGATGCACGTTCTGGAAGGCCAGCTTTGGCAGCAGCAAAGAAGAGATCGGCACTGTCTCTACCTCTAGGTTGTAACCACGGACAGATCAGGCAGTGTCCGTCTGGGATTCCCCCTTGTGAACCCCAGGCTGACTGGGAGATGAAAATATGCTCTCCAAGAGCAGGGACACTTTGTTTACAGCTCTCCCTCCAGCTCCCTTGCCCACATGTCCCTCCAAGTAGACTCGGCAGTAGGCTGAAGGCCAGAGCAAGTGTCACAGTCTCTGAGTGCTAAAGAATAGTGAAGACAAAATACTGGCTTCAGCGAGGGGAGAAAGGAAGGAAGGAAACGCGGCTCCCCTATGAGAAGCCAGGATGGAGATGATTTATGAACACTCTTTCGGAACACATGAAAAATGTGTGCCATTGATTTTAAGAATTATGTTTGGCAAATCTCTAGATATTTTAAAATATGGAATGGCTGCCCAGATAAAGAGTAGAAACGGATGTTATGGAATTAGAAGGGGATTCAGCAGTCCCACAGACCAGCTTTCCACCACACACACAAAATCTCTCCCTAGCTCCCCAGCACATCGCCACTGCTGGGACCCTGCTCAGCCAGCTCTGTTCATCCTCCCTTCCATGTCTCATCCAGAGGAAGAAACCATCCCTCTAGCACACTGTCCACCCCACCCGCCACCGTGGCAGTGCTGAGAATACGGGCAGACCTCTGATTACGCCCGCCTTCCAGTCTTCCCTGGACCAGATCTGGCGCGGGTCTGGGTTCAAGGGAGCCAGCAGGGGCTGATGGTGAATAAAAATGGACAAGATGATGCAGTGCCTTCCTGGAGCATCAGGTCTGACAGCTTCCTCCCCTCTCCTCGTGTGTTCGGACCTTGGGTCACCACCATCCTGGGGCTCCTTGCAGACTGAGTGGGAGGGCCCTCTGATGGTTGGTCCCTGTGCTGAACTCACACCAGGCCTAGAGCAGACCCAGATGGCAGCTCCCTCGTGTCCCAGCAGGACCGTAGCGCCATCACTTGCTCTGGTACCCCTCCCGCCTCACGTCAGTCGAATCGCATTCCTGACTCATTCAGCTACAGACAAGTCTTTTCATTCCATCTAATACATGTGGTTTTTAAGACCTCAAATACAGGACTTAACTAGCATTGACCTGTAGTAAATCCCATCCTTAAATTTAGACCATGAGATCCCCGTTTTGGGGTTCTTCTTTGGATTTCTCTCGGTTATCCAGCATATAGACTGTCCTCCCAGACTCCCCACCAGCCACATCCGAGATAGGCTATGTATGTCTTCATTGAACTAATTGAGAATGCCCTGGGAACCCTCCAGAGAGGTCAGCTGAGGTCAACATCAGTCTATTAATCAGCTTCTTGAGCAGCTTGTCCAGCCAGTTATAGATTCTCTTCCTCTTAACATTGTTCATCTGTATTTATCTATCTTGTCCGCATGGGTAACAAGAGGAATTTTGTCAAATGTTTTGCTAAAATCCAATTCTTTCAACCTACCATAATCTTTGATACACTAAATTTCTTAAACAAATGAAATTTGGCCACCAGGCTATCTGTTTAGCAAACTTTTACTGGCTCCCCTTTTACGGGGCTCCCTGAATGGGTGAAAACATCCTGTTCTTCTCACTAGCTCCATCGGGGACTTTCACAGGATCCTACTGACTCTCTTTCTTTTCGTCCAAGACTATTAAAGTCTATTTTCTAAGAGACTCTGAAAAGGATCTGACCGTGCTCATCTGTCTATCATGAACTTTAAGATAAAATGGAAATTTATCCCAAAGTTCCCATCTCTTTCCCATCACCCATCACCCTTGGGGGTCAGACTGGGTCCAGGTGGTCCTCCCTACCATCTCCTCTGCTGCCAGACCCATTGGGAGGGCTCCCTGAAGGCCACCGCCGCCTTTCTCACATAGTCTCGGGGGCACCTCCTCCCTTTCTTCTCTCCAAGAGAGCTACCTTTGGTGTGGTCCCATAAGGATGGTGCTCTGGGTCTTCTACCTTCAGTCCCTTCAAGAAGCTGCCCTGTGAAGAAATTACCTTGGAGCCTACCCAGGGACCAGAAGGCGTGCCTTCCCCAAACAGCTTCATTGTTCACGTGGGGGACTGGCCCTGGAGCTCAACAAACCCCCGCCATTCTCCAGGTCTGGGAGTGAGGGTTTCACCCCGGGGATGGAGTGGTGGCAGAAGGGGCCTTGGGTGAATGGGAGGCACCTCTGAATGAAACCCCCTTCCAGCAGCACAGAAATTCTATGGGGTGTGGCTGAGAAGCTAAGAGGGGCCCTTCTGGAAATGCCGTGTGTGTATATACACATGTGTACACACAAACATACATATGTAAAATGTAAAAATATGTGCTTACCTGTTCTGTAAACATGCATGATGTAAAGGTATATTTTTATCACACACGCATATAAACACATAAGAGTGCTGTTGTTAGTATCCAAGTTTTACAAGTCCCTTTTCTGGGTCTTTTTCTCCTCAGTTTTTATTTACAGGCCTCCAGGTTCCAAGGGTCCACCTGACCAAACCTGCCCTTCCCCTCCCTCGTCATAATCCACGAGGCCAAAATGTAACTGGGCCACCATGGTACAGAAAGCCAGTCTTCTCTTTCTAGATCTTTCTTTTTCAAAGACATGACCATCAGTTGGAAGGAGAGAGAAACACACACTCCCAAGGGGACAGAGGGAAAGTACTGAGTGGTGGGGTGTTGCTCTGGAGCGGGGGACATGCTATGGGACTGGGGAATGCTGGTGGTCACTCAACATTGTGAACGGGCCGGATGCCATGGAAATGTTCACTCTAAAATGATGAATTTCGTGTGAATTTTAGCTCACGAAAATTTACCAAATTTTTACTAACGTACTAAAAAAAATTTTTTTAGAAACTAAAATACTCCTCCCTGCTTAAATCTCCCCAGTTCCTAGAGGTGATTCCCAGTCTCCTTCCAGAAAACCCATGGCTTTTGTCAGCAGCTCACTAACCCTCAGGGGGTAAGGAACATGCCCCAGGCCGAGCCCCCATGCTCAGGGCTGTTCTGGGGGAGCAGCCACCCTCCCCCTGCTCCCCCAGAGCCCCTCTGGGCCTGGCCCTGGGCCAGGGACAGGGAAAGCAGTGGTGAGTCACACATAGACTGTCAGGAAGCCCAGTGCCCAAGAGGAGATGTGGCCGTAGCCGGGGACCAGTGGAGCAGGGGGGCGCCTCTGGGAAGGCTCGCTGCAGGACAGGCACTCAGAGCAGACAGAAGGGGAAGGGGCCATCTGTGAAGGGGTTGCAGGCCCTTATACGCCAGTGAGGACCCTCACCTTGGGGATCCCGCTGTGTGGGGCACTGGTGTGGGCAGCCTCGGACCGGATGGAGCCGCCTCTCTGCCTCGTTCCTGCTCTCCGTGCTCTCCGGGCCTCTCATTTCTGGGGGGTGATCAGGCTATGGAAAGTCACCCTACTTCCCCTTCAGGGTACAGTTCTCTAAATACACACTGCGTTCAGATGGAGCACTGTCAGCAGCGAGGGGGAGTTCTTGACCTCTGTTCTCAGAAACCCCCAGACACTCGTAAGGTCTTCAAAACAGAAAGCGGTGTGCCTGGGTGGCTCAGTGGGTTAAAGCCTCTGCCTTCCGCTCAGGTCATGATCTCAGGATCCTGGGATCGAGGCCCGCACGGGGCTCTCTGCTCAGCGGGGAGCCTGCTTCCTCTCTCTCTCTCTGCCTGCTTGTGATCTCTTTCTGTCAAATAAATAAATAAAATCTTTTTAAAAAGAAAAAAAAAAAAAACCAGGAAGCGTAATGAGTGAATGATCAGGTGTGCTCAGGGCGGGGATGTGTGCTGAATATGCGCTCGCCGAAAACTCCTCACCGGGCATTTGGTCAGCGGGCTTCCTGAGTACAGTCGGGGGGTCGTGTGGAGGGAGCTCAGCCATGGGCCCTGCCGTCTGACTGGCGGGTGGAGAGAAGCAGGAAAGAGTGTGTGTGTGTGTGTGGATGTGTGTACAGAGAGCAGAGAGCACCGTGGCCGGGGCAGGTGACAGCCATGGGCTTCTGGGATTAGGAGAGGCAGGAGTAGGCTGTGGCTCCCAGGCCTGGACTTGGGAGGCGCGTCCGGTGAGTGGGAAGGCCAGGGAGGAGCGGGTCTCACTGGACTATTGGTGCACACACCCACTTCCTGGCCGGTGGGTCTGATCAGAAGGAGCTGGTGAAAGGGATGCCTGGAGACCTTGGGAATACATGGTAGGGGCCATCAAAACTTTGAAAAGTCTTGGTCTGGAAAAAGCAGATTTGTTCTTGGAAATTCCATTTATACCCAGTGGAAGGGCCAGAGGATGCAGGCCCCAGTGTGTGAAATGATGGCAGGTGCTAAGTGCACCTTCCCAGTGTATCTCCACGGCACAGGTAGGGTCAGAGGTCAGGCTTCAGAGTGCCGTGTGGGATAGGCCTTGGCCCACAGCTGGAGTTGGGCAGATGGTGGCAGTTGCTAGGAAGGGAGTGTGGCCTCTTCTTGGATCTTGGGTGGGACACCACCCTGCCCTCTCTAGAAGGCATGCGGCCTTTCCAGGGTCATCTGTTCAGGAATGGGTTTTCCCAGCCACATGTGAGGAAGCACGCATGGGGGCCCTGGGTCACTCGTATGTCTGCACGTGTGACACGCTGAAGATTACCGTGGGCTTGCTCCCCACCTCCTTTCTAGACAAGTGTCATACTTCCTGGCCTTAGCCAGCATTCCCCCAGGCAGTCCCGGCAGCTTGCAGGGACCCAAGATGGGAGAAGGCTTCCGACTGGATGTCAGTGTCCAAGCCCAGAGCCAGACCTTGGGCAGCAGCCTTCCAAAGAAAGGAGACTTCCAGGGCAATAGCTGAGTCCAGCTGTGCTGTTTCCTTTACTTTAGACTTACCTGAGGAGGGTTCATTCCCCCCACCCCCGAAATACAGTAAGAGCATGGCTTAAAATGAGCCATTGGGCTCAGCTGATGGGAGAGGATTTGTCCCACTTCTCTTTCTCTTATTTTTCTCCTGCCTTTCTTCTTTCTGCTTCTGAAGTTCTCCTTTCTGGGGACCGAAAGAAGTTGTCTACCACTTGTATACCCGAGAAACCCCCATCTTAGTTGCTGGGAGAAGCGGAGAACATGACTTCCCAGGGAACCCCTCACCAGGCCTTCCCCATGTCCTCCCAAAGCAGAGTGGGCCGGAAGACCATCTCCTTCTGGGCTGTAGGAAAGGGACTGCACCACCGACCCCATGTTTTCATTTGCTAGGGATGCATTCCCATCTTTCTCTGGTGTCCATCGAGCGGCTGCGAAGCCTGGGACTAGGAGACAGAGGGAAACCTGTTGGCCACGTGTGGGCCACCCACCTACTTTGCACCTGACGTGGCACGTACCTCCAGCTCACACACACCCCTGTTTATAGGCCCTGCCATCCTCCTCTTGAAAAGAAAAACGAAAAAGAGAATCCTATTTGTTTGAGAGAAGGAGCACCAGAGACAGTGAGAGAGAGCAGGAGCAGGGAGGACGAGCAGGGGGCCCAACGTGGAGCCTGACCTCAGAACCCCTGATACAGACCCAGCCTCCCAGGCCTCCCTTGCCGTCCTTCTTCTTCTAAATTTAACTTAAACCCACCGAAAAATTCACACCCAGTCTTTCTGACTCCAGAGTCACTGTCTCCTCCAACCTAGACCTTTCCTCTGGGCCCGGCAGCCTGGGCATGGCGTCCTCGAGGAGGAAAATGTTTTCCAAACACACTCCCTGCCCACCTCCCAGAGCACAGCTTTGTCCCCTCCCTGGTCACCCGCACCTCTGTCCTGCCGCCAGCCCCTCGGGAGTCCCCCCCCACCGCCCACTCCCAGGTCAGAGAGCAGACTCCTCTCTGCACCCGCATCTCTGTCTGCCCTTCCGTGAGGTGCTCAGGTATGTGTCCTGGGTGCAGGGCCGGAGCCCCTGGGGCCCCACTCCCTGGCTCCCATGTCAGCTTGTCCAGCCAGCGTCCATGATGCCGTTTCCTCTGTTTCTCTTCTTTTACAGCAATGGATGGTGTGCCTTTCATGATCTCAGAGAAATTTTCCTGCGTTCCAGAAAGTGTAAGTGTTCTGCGTGATGGCCTTTCTGGTCTGCCACCCCCGGCCCACGCTCCCCAGCTCAGCACACACGCCCCCTCATGTTGTCCCGAGGACAGGGCTTCCTGTCTGAGACCCTCCAGCTCACCCTGCACACAGTAGGTACTTGACTGTGACAAAAGGGTAGGGACGAGGCGCAGGGAGGCAGCAAGAGAGACGATTCAACAGACCCTATTTCAGCCATAACAGCCTTTCTGTTTCAAATGTGACGGTAAATGGGGCTGAACTTCCCTAGGTGTGAATGTTCTTGGTTTCCAAGTTCAGCGTAATTCATTTTTATTCTTTTTTTATTTAACCACGACAACATCTTGCAGAAAGAAGGCTGCCTAATTTTTTTTCGTTGTAATTGCTGGATTCTGCGATAACCACACTCTGCTCTGAATCACGGGGAGGTCTCCGAATGGCAGGGCTGACTGGCTAGTGTGCATGCCCACCGCTGCGGTCACCTGCTCGCTGAAGGCCGCCGGGGACTGCATGACACACACCGGCCAGCCAGCACCCCTGAGCCACCTGTGACGACAGAGGGGCTGCGTGAGCCAGCTGGGCCTGCAGGCCAGAGCCCGAGCCGTGAGGGGCGCCCACCATATGTGGGCTTGCGGGCTGTGCCCTCCGGGAACTCTCTTTCAGCTGGCGCCTGCGCCCCTGGGGTGGGAGTCCCCCCCAACCCCCCCATTCAGGCCTGGGCCATGCCGCCCAGTAGGCTTGTTTCTGGGTGATTTTTATCCTTTTGGCAGAAGTTTGTTTTGAGTAGCTAATAACCGTGAGGGCCCCAGTCTGGGCACCAGCTGAAAAATCCTTCAGTGTATTTCTCGGATGCAGCTTAAAACCACCCGGCTTGTGATCTGACCTGCTCTGTAGTTCCCATTTTCATGAAATATAATAGGCCTCCTCTGAGCCCTTCTGGGAAGCAGCTTAATCCTGAAAAATGCTCGTGACGTGACATGTGGAGCATGAGTAACTTCAGCCGACGCCACTGGGCCGTGTTGCCATGACGACGCTGGCGCCTCTCCCGCCCTGCTCCCTCCGAGAGGTGGTTCCATCCTGCGCACAGGCTCTGGTCGGGAAAGTTCAGTGGGGCAGTTAGGGCCTAATGATGCAACAGCTGGACCTCTGCTGGACGGCGGGCAAGCAACCCCGTTCTTGCCACTCGGGCTGGCAGCAGGAGAGAGCCAGACTGTTCTGTGGCTCCTGGCAGAGCAGCCCTGGAGCTGAGTGCCTCCCGCGGTGGCCCTGTCCCAAGATCCCCCTCACAAACGTGCGGCTGCCCAGCGCTGCCCACTCAACAGGCGCTCGGGGCGGGCTGCCGGGGCCAAGCCTGGTGTCACATACCTCTATGTGCTTCTCCCGTTCCCCCTCCCGGCTACCTCCAGCCCAGCCAGAGAACCCAGCCACGCTACTCTGAGCGGGAGAGGAAATGAGGCCGTAATGTAACCCACAGCTGCCCTGTTTCGAATCCAGCTCCGTGGACTGGGGAGCTGGTCTTTCTCCCTCACCGGGCAGGAAATCCCAGGGCTCAGCTTGGCTTGGGCTCTAGCTCTGCCCCAACCTCTGGGCTGTGGTTCACAACCGTGAGGGCCTGGGGTTTTGCCGGGGACCCCAGTTTCACCTGTTCATCCCTGGCTGTCAGTTGCTGGCCCCTCTCGGGAATACAGAATGCTGACGGGCTCCGAGCAGGGGCCCCCGGGACGGGCTGCCCACTTACCTCTCATCCTGCATCCAGCCCTGGCCTCTCTCTGCCCTCAGCTGACTTGTTGCCTCATGTACTTGACTTCTGCCAGCTGGGAGAAGCCAGCCTTTTCAGAGAGGGCTCCCCTCTTCTAGAAACACCCATTAAAATTCAGTGATATCATTTTGCAGCACCATTGAGTTCTCAGACAATCGTTGATGGGCAGTTTTGTCATTCACTTCGCATCTTCAAAGAGCCAGAATTCCCTCCTGCAGTTCCTTAGACTCATCCCACCACACAGATGCCATGGTCGGCAGTGGCCTAGCCTCATGCTCCTCTGGCCTCCCAGCTGCAGAAGGAGCAAGTCAGCCTTTGACCTGGGCAGGAAGAAAGGAGAGACGGAAGTTATCCGTGACTGTCACTCTCTCGGGAGGGCTGGGACCCTCCTGGCTGCTGCCCGCAGATGACCCAGCAGGGGTCCCCCACCAGAAGGGGCCAGCCCTGCTGTCAGCCAGATTTTCAGGAACGTTTGCTTATGTCGCTCCTGACCACTATAGAGCCACAGTGGTGAGTGTTCCGTTGAAAGAGAATAGAGAAAAATGCCAGATCACATAGGGTGGCTTGAGGTGCCACAATTGTCACGCATAAAAGCAAATGTGAAATAGCATTTTCCTGCCGTTTAAAAGAATAACTTGATCTGTATTTTCAGATGCAGCCCTTTGACCTCTTGGGAATCACCATCAAATCTCTGGCAGAAATTGAAAAGGAGGTAAGCGAGCTGCCCAGAGTGGGGCAGGCAGGGCCTGGGCCTGCTTGCTGCCCACAGGGTCTCTGGTCCCCCGTAGGAGCCCATCCCAGGCACGGGGAGGACATAGGAAGACACTTCCATGTCACTCAGATTTATTGCTCAGAAAAAGAAACTCACTTTGAATGTGTTTACTGCTCCAAGTCAGTTAGAACCGACAACCGACAACGGCCTGTGTTCCCCGAAAGCCAGAAGGTTTTCAAGTGCCCCCGGTTTTAAAAGGTGGGGAGCGGGGGATGGGGACAAGTCCAGGGAGCCTCTTCACGATTTAGAGCAAGGTTCGGGATCGGCTCCGTTGTGCCCAAGAAACCAGACCCCATCTGGCCACGTGGATCACAGAGTTTGGATACTTGCCTAACCCAACAGAAAGAAATCCAAGCCTACAGTGCTTGTGACAACTCTGAGGAACGAGAGCTGAGATACTGGGATGAAACCGGAGGTCAGGCCTGCCCGTTTCTTCCCTGTTTTCCTGAACCGGCGTTAGAGTGCGTGCGCGCGTGCCGTCTTTCATATGCCGACAGCAGTTAAGCAGTCACATGCTTGCAACCAGCTCTCCTCTGAGAAGAACATTTGTCTCAAAGATGGAAATGGTAAAACCATCTCAATATTCTCAGTTCCTCTGGGTTTTCTCGTGTATACCCAGCTAGCAGAAGCAAGTTGCATTATTGAAAGATGGCTGAAATCAAGGAAAATTGAATCAGTGTAGTACAACAAATTCCTAAACCTTTCATAGCAAAAACAAGACCAAAAAAAGTCCCTCTTTGTCTTTGATTTTCAGTAAATCATAAAACCAAGCTGATTGTCACCTATAGGTTGGTGGTGGGCGAGGAGGGAGCTGTAAACTTGGGGGAAAGATTCGAGGTCCCTGTGCCCACGGAGCTCCGTGTCAGCTCTTCTCAAAACAAGGCAGCCATAGATGGTTCTATAAACTGCCTTCTCGCGGGGTCCCGTGTCGGGTGGCCCCAGTGGGTGTGTGCAGAAGGCCTCTGAGGGTGGCTTACTCTGGCTGCAGGGCAAAGTAGGGGCACAGGCTTGTGACCCCTTTAGGATAGACAAGGTCATGCAGACAGACGTCCAGCCCAGCTCCATGCCAACTGGGAGCGAGTTGTCCCCTCTCTGTTTAAGGCTGGGATAACGGGAGAACGTATCCCCTAGTGTTTTCAGGAGCACCGTGTGAAGGTATGCCGGACCCCACAGGCTGGAGGCTTTGGGGTGGCATGTGCGGGACCAAGGGGGCAGCCTTCTGAGCGTCGTGCTTTCCCTTGTCCACAGTCGTCCTGTTCTATTTTAGCACCTGCTCAGTGCTTACCTTCAGCTGGGTCTCTCCCAGCACCTCCATTCCTTCCCCCCACCGCCCCCCCCACCGATGACCAAGTGGGTGTCATTCCTCCCCATCTCATGGGGCAGATATTGAGATTCTAGAGGTGAAAGGTCTTACCCAAGATAAGATTGAGACCTAGTGGCCACTCTCCAAACCCTGCCCCTCGTGACCTAAAGCCTGTGGCTCCAGGCCCCTCAGAGGGGCTGATGGGGACAGAGGTGCTGGGGAGTTTGGTCCACCTGACGGGGGCTGGGCCTTTGAGTTACTGGGATGGTTTCAGTGCAGGCTGCAGAAGCCACCAGAAACCTGAATTCTCATGCCAAGGACTAAAGTGCCACCCAAACACACGTTTCATTAGAATGTGTTGTCTTGAAGTCCGGCACCGTGAGCAGAGCCTGGAGAGGGGCAGAGGGGTTCTGGACTTGGCCACCCGGGCTTGGGTCTCAGCAGCACCCCTTTAACTACTCTGAACCCCCATCGTCTCTTCTGTAAATCGGGAGAGTAATAAATATGTAGCCTGCCCAGCACTCATGGGGTCTGATGGAGACCGTCGTGTGAGGGGCCCAGGCCAGGGCCTAGCTGCGATCACGGTCGCGCTCACTGGTACTGCTGTCCTCAGGAAGGGGGGCGAGCTCGCGCAGGTCCGGCCCATGTGGCCACGCCTTGCTTTACGTCTTGTTCCAGTAATGGGCTAAAGACACACATCTGTGCTCTCTGTTGAAGGAAATTGAAATGGATTTTAAAAGTGGGGAAATGGGGAAGATTAGAAACATTAAGTAGGGTGTAAACCCATCACGGGTACCATCACAGTCAAGAATGCTGCGGTTTTTCATCTAATCTGAGGATTTAGAAGTCACTGGCCCTGGCCATCCATGTGCATTTCATGGTGATTGGTATGTCGGTAATCACGCTCTGGTGAAAGGGCTGCTGCTTCGGCAACAGTGGCAGAGAATTCTCTCCATAAATAAACATGAACTTCCTCCTTTTCGCCGCTGAACTCAGAATTGCTCATGGAACCTGAGGCCCGCCGCCCCCTGGCCCTGGCTCTCGGCTCCTGCATAGCTGGACCTTTGGTCAGGCGGATTTTGCTCCTTCTGTCTGTGGCAAATCCAGCTGCCCCTGGAAGGGGTTGGGGGGAATCTCGGCAGAGGACTTTGCTTGGCTCGCTGTGTATTATCTTGTCGTGTTTTACCTAATTGAGCCAAACCCCTTCCCCACAGAAAGGCAGGACGCTGCCTCGGGGTTCAGGGGCAGGCACACCACCAGAACTTGCCTCTCTGCCCATCCTGAACGCCTCCTCGAGCTCTCAGCTTCCTGAACAGCAGCGAGAGGTCAGCGTCCACAGACGCTCTGTGCTGGAAGGGGCTTCTCTTCTTTTCCCTCTCCCCCCCCCACCCCGCCCCATGCAGAGAAGTGGTGCTGCCCAGGGTTCCAGCAGAGACCTGGGCTCATGTGGTCCCAGGAGGGAAGGAAGCTGAAGATGCAGCCCGATGGCTGCATGTTGTTCTGTCTAGAACTGGGCTGGGTTTGCTTTCCCACCAACTTTATCTTTGTTTACCATGCTCTGCCTGTAGGATGATTCTGGATTTAAGCCCGTGCCCCGTAGCCACCATTGACCATGGGGACCATTCACCCCATGAACAAGCCCCATGACCCTGCCAACCTTAACTTTGGTTAGGGACCAAAGGGAACACCCCAGCTGCTGGCACAAGCAGGAATCCCCCCCCCCCCCGCACAGCAGGGACCCACGGTGCCCTCCAGCCTGCCACAGCTAGGACTTGCCCAAGTAAAGATAGAGATGAGGTGTCACCCCAGGTGTGGGTGGGCAAAGCACCTCCAGCCCCCCAAAATCAGCCAGACTTCAGGGAGTGTGAGATGCAGGGCCCTGCCCACAGGAAGGCAGGACAAGGCTCACTGGCTGTGTGGGGCAGAGCCACCTGCCACATGGGTGGGTATATCCCACGTGTTCACAGGGATGTTCGTGGACCATGTAGACAGTGGAGGCAAAGGGGTGGCTGGAGAGAACACAGTTTGAGTCTGGATGCCTGGGTAGCACACCAAATCTGCCATGTAGGTTTGGGCCTAGGCAGGTCCCTTGGCATCCCCCTTCCCCACCTCCCCAGCCCGCCATAGGCCTGATGGCCCCAGGCCCCGTGCAGCTGCTGTTCCTGCCTGTATTGTGATTTCCCCAGAAACGGAGACATGTAGCACTGGCTTAAGTTTCTTGAAAGACCTCTCCCACACCCCCACCCCCAAGGAAGGTCATGTTTTAAGGTTGTGATTAAAATCCCTCTATCTGCCATCGAGCAGATTTGGGGCAAAAAAATTCTTGGCAAACATGAAACCTCTCACAACTAAGAAATACTGTCAGGTGTGGGTATTGAAAATGAACAAAGCTGTGGCTAATAAAGAAATTCCCACGTGAATGCGGTCACTTTCCTGGCGCCGGATGGACAGGCAACCTCCTTCCTGCCCAGCCTGCTCCCTAGCAGCCGTATTCCCTGCTGCCCGTGTCTGTCCCCGGCTCATGCACATGAGTCCAAGGCATCAGACCCTCCCCCACAGGGCTGGGCAGCAGGAGGGTACTGGTGACCCCAGGGGACCCTGTGCCCACGAAACCCCTATTGTCTTCCCCGCAGCCCCAACAAAAGCTGCCCTCTGTTGTGGAGTCAGGAGGAGTGTGATCTTGCAGCCGACCCCAGTGATGAAGCGTCTTCTCTCAGAGAGAGGATGGGCACACAAACACCCTCCGTCTCTGCTCTTTATTTCCCTTGTGAGCGGTGCTCCACTTCTCCATCTGATGGATTCTCCGTCACAGCCAGGGTGGGAGCACCCCCGCTCCGCAGCCCAGGCTGCAGCTTCGAAAATCCTGCCGCTGTCTCCCTTCCCTTTGCCATGCCTGTTTATCCTGCCTCCCCACCCACCGCCCCACCTGCCCTGTGGCCTGGCCACCCCCAGTCTCACCTCCCCTGCAGACCCTCCACCCCTCGTCTCAAGGACTAATGGTCAAGAGACAGCGGCCTTGATTGTAGATTTCACGCCGTGCGTATAACAACCTGCAAGCCTTTTAAAACTAGGAGCCAACAATGCCTGGGATGAAGCAGCCCCCGGCAGCCGCAGTGCCCTCCAGCACCGTGCAAAACCATCTCCCCACCTGCCACCGGCCTCGCAAGGAAAACCACGATGCTTGCCCTCCCTTCCGTGGGTGCCATGCTGAAAATTCAGCCTGGCAAGGGAAGCGTCATTAACACACCATGCTTCCTGGTAGGGCACACAGCCTCCATTTTCACTCGACTTTAAAGCTGAAAGACACGGGAGAGTCTAATTAGTAAAGGGAAAGGGACAATCTAATATTAATCACTCCCTTAAAATTGACAAGGGAGGCAGTTCATTTAACCACTTAATTGCTACAGGTTTTTATGGGCTGCTGTTTGCAGACTCTTTAATGAAGAAGTTATAAATCTAAGGGAGCTTAAAATTTTAATTTTATACCTAAATATTTTCCTTGTTCTCATGTTTGTAGTCAATCCTCAAGAGTGTAGTCACGTGGAATGTTCTTTAAATGAACATATTTGCTAACTGGCGTGATTTCAGTTTTTAAAACATTGGTTCCAGCAATTAGGCATTTTTCTCAGTTCCCAAATGACTAGAGAAATTCGTCTTGATTATAATTGCTCTTAGCCACGCATATCTAATTTGTGTCTTTTTAAGTGTTAATTAGTAAACAGTTTGAGCTGACATCTTTATGTGTTTGTGTGTTGAAAAATGGGGCTTATTGCTTATTTAGCTTGGGGCTGATTCCACTAGCATTTACGTCACGACACTGAGGTGAGATTAATTGAAACACATTTGGTAAAAAAAAAAAAAAAAACTTTCCAATTCAACTTTTGGACATCCACTTTGCATGGGCTTTCTAAAGGCCCCTTCAAATAGATGAGAGTAGATTGGGGACCTGCATATGCGGGAAGAAAGTGAGGCAGAAGATTTTTGTATCGGTAATGAAATGGCAGAGTCCCAATTTTATAAAAGCAAAATGTTCATGTCCCAGCACAATTGTTCATTCCTTGTACTTTTGGAAAGCTTTCATTGTGCTTATTAACGTTAGAGAATTTTGTGGAGGGAGAGGTCGCCAAATATGCGGTCCCTTTGCACCATCTAGTGGCCAGAGCTTAAACTGCAACAGGAAATCAGCAGCTGCGTTCTCTGCCTAAATTTAATGTTTCCACCACCAGAATCTTTTTTCTTGATTTTTTCAGCAAGGAAGCCAATACGTTTGGGGGAAGAAACCTGCATAATTCATTTATTAAATAAAAGTAAGTTAAATAAATAGACATTAACCTGTTCCCCCCTTTATTGTATTACTGAAAGGCCCCGAGATGCCACCCAAACCCTTACACACGGTTAGTTCATTCCAGCCCAAAACAAAGAAACCTACTGAATTAGTTTAACAGACAGCCTTTCTGAAGGCACACAAAAAGTGTTAGGCTCCTCCTGACATACAGGAAGTAGCTTGGGGACCACCACTGCATAGACCTCAGCTTAGGGACCAGCTTCATGGCTCAGAAGAGTTTCCTCCCCATAAATTGTAGCAGATCTCGTGGGCAGATTGTCATCTGAAGCAGCTACCCTGCCCATCAGTCAGCTGTTTAATATTTAGTGTTGTTCCCTTGAGTTCAAGTTCAAAGTTAATATTTAGTGTTGTCCTCTTGAGTATCTGTTTATAAAACTGCAAACATCAGGTACCTGGGTGGCTCAGTGGGTTAAAGCCTCTGCCTTCAGCTCAGGGCATGATCTCAGGGTCCTGGAATCAAAGCCCGCATTGGGCTCTCTGCTCAGCGGGGAGCCTGCTTCCTCCTCTCTCTGTGCCTGCCTCTCTGCCTACTTGCGATCTCTCTCTGTGCCAAATAAATAAATAAAATCTTTAAATAAAAACTGCAAACATCACAGAAACATATAAAAGGTGGACATATACACACACACACACACACACAGGTGTTACATAGGCTCACACGGTACATAGGCCTCACCTTGCTGTTCATTTCCACAGCCTTCCATATCACTTCACACAGACCTACCTCATTCTTTTTAATGACTACATGTGGTTCCTTTTTATGATTATGTCATAATTTATTTAAGCAATCCACTATTGATTGACTTCTGAGTTGTTTCCAGTTATTCACTATTACTCGGCTGCCGTATATTTCCTTGTACATGTGTCTTTATTCCCATGGGTCTTTCTTTGGAAGAATATATATTACCGCTTTGCCTTCCAAAAGGGGCATGCTCGTTGAGACCTCTCCACCCCGTAGCATATGAGGGGCGTACCTGTTTGCCACATTCTCACCACCATTGACCGTCACCAGCATCTGAAAGTGAACATTCTTTCATATGGTTATTGGCCATTTGTATTTATTTTGCAAATCTCTCTGTGCCCCTTTGTCTTATTTTTGCTGTTGGCTTCACTTTTTCCATTTGTTTTTAAGAATTCTTTAATTTTTTTTTTTTTAAGATTTATTTACTTGAGAGGGAGAACAAACAGTGGGGAGGAGCAGAGGGAAAGGAAGAGAGAGAAGCAGACTCCTTGCTGAGCAGGGAGCCCGATGCGGGACTCGATCCCAGGACCTGGAAATCATGACCTGAGCCAAAGGCAGACGCTTAACCAACTGAGCCACCTGGGTGCCCCTTCTTTATACCAACTTTCTCCCTGTCACATGCTCAAATACATCTTTAACCAATGGCTTTTCTTGTTAATGATGTGTTGTGCTGTACAATAGTTTACATTTTTTCACAGGCTCTTTTTGTCTTTATGTTTCAACATTTTATTTATTTAGGGCTTTGTGTCAAAGTTAGAAGATTATAAAATTATTCAGTCCTGTTTTCTTATACTCTTCCGTATTTAAATATATTAAACTATCCATCTGAAATCTATTAGAAGAATTAGGACCAGTCTTATTTTCTCCCATGGCATTAGCCAGTTTTCTTAACACTGATTAGAGTACTTTCTTCAGTGATTTTTTTTTTAAGATTTTATTTATTTGACAGAAACACAGCTAGAGAGGGAACACAAGCAAGGGGAGTGAGAGAGGGAGAAGCAGGCTTCCCACAGAGCAGGGCTCAATCCAGGGTCTCCAGGATCATGACCTGAGCCAAAGGCAGATGTTTAACGACTGAGCCACCAGGCGCCCCTCTTAAGTAAATTTTAAATGCTGTCTTTATCGTATCGTTCTATTATGTAGGTGGGCCAATGGACATTTCTCTTGGCTCTGTTCTTCTCTGTTCTTTTTATATTGTTACCATACTGGTTTGAATCTTACAGTTTTGAATTTTACAGTTTTATGATAAGCTTTAATATACGATAGAGGTCTCCCTTCATAACTCCCCCCCATTTTTCTAATTATAGTCACATGACTCAGCTTCACTAGAGAACCTTTAGGGACGGAAGGGGAGGTTTCCACAAACTCTGTTCTAGTTTATTATAACCACACTGACTACGTAGATTAGCAGAAGAGCGGCTGTCATTTTAGATGAAGAGTCCTGACCCTGAGTTTGGGCTCTCTGACCACGCAGAGCAGAACTGACTACCCCACATGCTTCTTCTCAGGTTCTTCTGGGTGTTTGATGTTTTCACGGCTCTTGGGAATGGTTCTTTTCCGACCTTGTATTTCCCGACATTTATAGATCAAGAACCTGCAGGCTTCTCACTCACTTCTTTTATTGTACCTGATGGGTTTTCAGTTGCTTTCCTTTGGGGTCCCTGGCAGGCAGCTCTGTCACCTGCAGAACTCGATGAGGCCTCCTCCCACGCGCACCTGCCTGCACCTCGCCCGCAGCCTTCCGGCCACTGCGCCACCGAATCTGACCTGTGCCTTAATAGAAGTTTCTAATTTCAGGGTTAATCCATAATGCCATGTTTGAGCTTTTTATATATAGACGCGTCTCTCCTTTTTTTTTTGTTTAATCCTGCTAAAGAATTAGCCGTCTATTTCTGTTTTTCAAATTTTTTTTTATCAAGAATGGATGGTGGCTTTTGATAAATGTCTTTTAATCATCTATTGAGATGATCATATATTTTCTCCGTGGGCATATTAATATGCTAGATTATATTAATAGAGTTCCTAATTCTGAGAGTCTCCGAGCCCCCCACCCCCTCCGCCCCTTGGGTTTGCGGGCAGCAGTGTCCTCAGCTCCCACCCAGCCCACGCCCATGGCGGCCCCTGGGCATTCATCACAAAGACAGAGAAGCAGGCTGAGCCGGTGACAGGGAAGCTGCAGCAGAGGTGAGGCCTGGCGCCGTCACCTGCCGGGGGCCCCGTCGTGAGCTGCGCCCTCGTGCAGCCGGAAGCTCAGATGAATACGAGGTCTTCCGCAAACCCTTTATGGAAGGATCTTTCTCTCCTCATGTCTTGGGAGCTCTCAGCCCCCAAGTTTTAAAGTAATATCTGCCCCTCAAACTGAACTCAGAGAAGGTTGCCTATCATGCAGGTAAAAAGCATGAAGACAGAAAGAATAGGGAGAGCACTTTCCCAGAGCGACCACGTCCTTCACCTTCCAGTGCTGGAAAGTGGTGGTGTTTTTAATAGTTTCTACAAATAGCCTTGGCAGGGAAAGCATACCGTTGCTTTTTTGTTGGGTTTTTTTTTTTTTTTTTTTTAAAGATCATACTCAGGTGAGCTCTGAAATGCTGGCCCAATGAGGGGAAAGGCCCCCGAGGCTGCTTGCTGACCTAGAGATGACATTTCAGTGAAGGCACCGCCCCCGGCCATGCCCCCAGCAGGGCAGGCAGGCGGGACTGGAAGGTGCCCACCGCCGCTGGCCCCGCGGTGAGGGGGGGTGGGGCAGGGACAAGCAAGACACCTCTGTGTCCTCACATGACAGTCTTCAGTTCCACCTTGAAATGTGCTTTTCTCCCATTTTCCTTAAACCTTTACGACCTTCTTAGTCTTTCGTGCTCCTATTTTTGGTGGTCATGGGTACAAGGAATATTTCACTTCTTGCTTACTTTGTCCCCACCACCCCACACGCTCACAAAATACAGTCACAGTGATAACATCGGTTGGGCAGTTTATACGGAGTGATGGGGAGTGTGGCAAATTGGAAAGTACATTCTCTCTAAAGGAAGCAGCCTCTAGTTGCAAGAATGAACATCCAGAATTGCCACAGCCCCCTATTTTTTTCTAGTACAAGCTGGAAAATTTGGGGCATTTTATGCAGTGTCTCAGCTCTTCAGTGTTTATTTTTAATCACCTGACAGGCCAATAGTGTGTGCATCTCCAGCTTGCACACGGAGTGTGTGTGGAGATACAAACACAAATCACACTCAGACTCATTATCTTGCATTCACAGGGGTGATGTGGACAAGAACTGAATTAGGACTTTATATGCATGAGTTAAATACCACACAATAGGACCGATCCCACCAGCATGCTAAGAGGACTGGGAGAAGTCAGAAAACCCAGGGCTAGACAAGCTACTGCTTCCACAAAAGACTGAAAATGAGAATAATCTGCCATCTGCCTCAGAACATAGCCCCTGAGCTAGCTGCCTTCTCTCCTTTGCATCGAGCTGTGCCCAGAGACTGATCTGTCCCTTCGTTCACCCATCCTGCACCATCCTCCCGTCCATCTGTCTGTCCATTCACCCACCCATCATCTATCCATCCATCCATCCATCCTCCCATCTATCCGTCCATCCATCCATCCATCCATCAACCCATTTATCCATCCATCCATCTATCCATCTACCCATATATCTGTCCACCCATCCGTCCATCCATCCATCCATCCTGACCACACACTTAGGAGAATATGTGAAGTGTTGGGGAGGCCCAGGGAGTTGGGATGAATTCTCCCCAGGGGAGGAGGTAACATGTCCCAGAACAAGTGCCCCTTGAGCTGGGCCTTAAAAGACAGGAAAGTTTAGCCACTGAAGGGAGAAAGTGTCCTAGGGAGAACAACGTTCAGAAAGGCACAAAGACGTGGCTGGGTCCAGCCCATTTCAGACTCGGTGTTGGGCAGGGAGGGAGGAGAGGCCCAGGAGCCATGCATGGGGAAGGGTCTCTGGAGAACCCACTCAAACCTCACTCTGGGGGGGGGGGGCTAGCGCTGTGTTTTGATGGAGTGGGGATGTGGGAGTCACTGCACCGCACCCGGAAGCTCTCCGACGCTCCTCTGTCTGGGTCCTAGTGGGAGGGTACTTTGTGAGCTGCGGGCACCTGGAGAGTGGGGGGCTCTCCCGGCACTGAGCCCAGGGGGCAGGCCATGCAGGGCAGTGCACGGGTGTCAACACCACCCCTCCGGGAGTCTCAGGCTTAGAGCATGAAAGAGGGGAGGGCTGGGTGCTGAGGATCCCTGAAAGGGGCCTGGAGGCTCCACAGTGGAAAGATGCGGGGCTGGATCAGGAGGAGGCTGTGAATGTAATGAATCGAGCAGCTGCTTTCAGAGCCCCTCTCCGGGCTATCGCCAGGCCGGGCCCGGTGCCCAGACAGACATGGTTCCTACTGGAGCAGGTGGGTTGCGGAAGGGCCCATCTTTGGACCATTATTTAGGGAGGGACCCAGCAGTGGGCCTGGGTGGGCCTCAGGGCCCCCACTTGGGGCTACTGCCCTGAGATAAGAGCCCAGGAACCCAATGGGAAAGCCAGAATGGGAACCGAAGCAGCTTCCTTGAGCGCCTGCAAGAACCACACCAACCCTTCTGTGCAGCGGCGTGGACCCGAGCATCCCTAGCAGACTGCGGCACTGAAGATGCCTTCCTGCTGTCCCCTGACTCCTCGTGGCATCGAAAGGCTGCTCAGCCCCTCTGAGCCCCAGTTTGCCCACCTGGGGTGGAAAACAGCAGTACCAGCTTCACAGAGTGTACGGATTTGGTCCCAGCACCTCAGCTCGGGATGTGGCAGCTCCTGCCACTCCTGTCACCTTATTAGTAGCCACCGTGGTCATGGGGGACAGCCCTGAGCTCCAGGCCTGACCTCCCTAGCTCCAGGCCTGTCCTCCCTAGCTCCAGGGTGTTCTAGAACCTCCCTGTGGAATGGGGAAGGCAGTCCTGGCATCTCCCACGTTTCCCTGTGCCCCCAGTGTGCTCATGGACAGACCTCCTCTAGGTAAAGCAATACTTCATGCTTGTCAGGACCCCAGCATTTTCCCCATTCACCCAGTGTCTCTGAAATCTGTGGAACCATAGTCCAAGTGTGGCACAAGGGTTTGCCCAATGAGGTGTTTGTCTTCAGTCTCCCCTTGAGGAGCTGGAAGGGCTTGATGTGTTCAAATCACCTGGACGCCCCTACCCCCCCGTGCACAGACGAGGCTGCCCTGTAGGGATGTGAGGCCCTTCTGTGCCCACTTCTCACAGGGGCACCGGCTCTTTCCTCCGCTGGGGGCTGAGCTCCAGCGGCCAGGCTTCTGTAGACAGGAGAGGACTTGGAGGCCTTGAGTGAGGAGTGGAGGCTTCCCGCAGCTGACATTCCTGGAGAGACTGAGCTGTAGGTGATGAGCACGCCCCATGTCACTGCTGGGGCTATGGGGCACAGAGCAGGGGCAGAACCAGCTTGGGAGGGCAGGCTCTGGGGAAGCAGGGCCACTGAGAACCTCATCCATCTTCTCTGTACAGGGCCAGGCCCATCTGCCTGCCGGGGGGCCCCTCCGTGACTGCCGAAGCCCACCCTTCACTGCGTGTTCACCCCCGACTTCTTGTTGACCTAAATCTTGGCCCCTTTACTTCCCCTCTATGTCCAGCCTGGTTGCTTTAGGCCTGCTCTTGATGTACCTTTCCCGGCTTTTCCGTGATCCAGCCCAGTGCCAGCTTATGTTGGCCCATCGGCTCACATCTGTCAGCCTGACCCCACCTCGGAGCTGCACCTGCACGAGAGCAGAGTGCAGGCGCTTGCCTGGCCCCACCCCGAGACCCCGTGGGCCTAGTCCAGCTTTCCCTGGATCTCTGCGGACCTTTGTGAAGTCTGATCCTGCCCCAGGTCTCGTCTTCCGTATCTGCAAAACTCAGGCACTGGAAACAACCCCTTGCCATCCTTTCTCATCTGGGATCTCTGGTTTGATCGTTGCCAGACCCAGGAAGGGAAGGTATAGGCCTGCTCTTTCTGTCCTCTGCAGATCTTCCTCACTTACAATGGGTTGACTGACCTCCCCCCAGTAAAGTCATCATGAGTTGAAAACACTAAACTGAACATGCATTTATTACCCCTAACTTACCGAACTTAGCCTGGCCTGGCTTAGCCTGGCCTGCTCTAAACTCCCAGAACCCGTCCAGGAGCCCAGAGCTGGGCAGAAGCAGCCAAGAGAAAGCCCATTTTCTAATGAAGTGTTGGCTCTCTCTCGTGTACTTTATTGAATACTGAACTGAAGGCGGCAATCAGGACGGTCGAATGGGGACAGCCTGGCCGTCGGCATACCCGTCATGGACCCTTGGGTCACGCGGCTGCCTGAGGGCTGAGCAGCGCGAGACAGCGTCCAACTCAAAACCTGAGTATGGTTTCTCCTGAATGTCTTATCGCTTTCACCGTGTCATAAAGTCGAAACATCGTAACTCAGGGACCACCTGTATTATATTTGGTAAAAGTTTTCAGGCAGCGGTTCTCCCTTGCCTAACCAGTAAGGTGTCCTGGGTGTTTTGGAAAATGCCGCCCCATCACACCAGGGGAACCAGACGGGGCCCAGGCACCTGGGGCTGGGTCAGAAACCTTGATTCTGATGCAGCAGGACTGGGTTTTTCAGGCGAAATGTCTCATGTGATTCTCACGCCACTGTTAGCGGACGATGGCTTGCTAGCCCCCTTTGTGCCAGTGAGGCTGAGTCTCAGCACCAAGGTCCGCATGTCCCACTTATCGGGACGATGGCCTCGTAGCTAGAGAGGCGTGATGTGTCCGTTGCAGGGTCTCCCAGACGGAGGCACGCTGTCGCCCCTGGGCCCCAGGAAACCCCGAGAGAGCGAGAGCCCCTGACAGTGACATCTCTTTCCTGAAGAGACCGCCAGGCCCGGCTGCTGTGATGGCCATTGTCCACCAGAGGGCGCCATGGCCCAGCGCCGCTCAGCTGGGCTCTGCTCTGCGAACCCAAGTGCTTTTTAATTGAAAATTTTTTTAATTCAAAAAGGATTTGCTGTTTGTACGCGAGTGCAGGTTTTCCTTATGCAGGAGACTAATGTCTTGAGTAAACAGATCCGGGCCCAAATCCACCTTCAAAGGTACTCGCTGTTTGCCCAAGGGAGTGAAAGGCCTTCCAGAAGCGGCCCTAGTCTCTTGGGCAAACACTTGGGGCCAGCAATCGCAGGCAGAAGACAGTGTCTGTGGGAAGGGTCACCCACAGCCTAAGGGGGATTATGTCTGGGGACATATGTTGAAATTTCATTTGGGGAGTTAGAGAAAACAAGAGGTTGGGGCGGGGGGGGGGAGTAATGCTTTTCTCCAGCCAAGATAACCTAAAAAGGGAAAGCTCCCAAGGGTAGGAGTGGGGGGGACAGCAGTCTGTGCACTGCACCAAGCGAGTCCTCTGGAGGGGGAGGGGCGTGTGCAGGCTGTGAATCCGGAAAAGGCAGCGTATGCACTGCTTCATTTGAGAGGAGGCTTCTGTCTGCTGCCCCAGGCAGGCATTGCCCAGGCTTGGCCTCAGCGCAGTCGGAGTAAAGACCCCCCAGCCTCCCCCCTCCAACTTCCTCCCCCAGCCCTGCCGTCCCTAGCTCTCTGCTTTCTGCCCACTCCCACCCACATCCTCTCCGCTCTCCCCTTGGTTGGGCCACCGAATTGTCTGAACTGGTCCCTAGAACAGCAGCAGCAGGTTACCTGGGAGCTGGTTGAAATGCAGAATCTTGGGCCCACCCCACACCTTTGGAGTCAGAATATGCATTTTACCAGGACTTTTGGGCAATAAAAGGGGATCATCCCCTTTATTCCGGGGACTTTTGGGCAATAAAGGGGGATCAGCCCACCCCAGCTCTTGCCCTGAGTGTCTCTTCGCTCCACCCCTGAGGGGCCACCACACAGGCAGCTCTCCAACCTTCACCCACCCAGAACTGCCTGCCGAGGCCACTGTCCCCAGCCGGTGCCCTCCCTCTGCTTTCCTCCCTGGACCACACCTCCAGGTCCTGCACCCCAGGTACGGGGCCTGTCCTTGCCCTCTGAGCCTGTGTGCTTCTCCTGACACCTCTCTCCATCATCACTCCAGCTACCTCCCACCCTGCATCCTCTCTCTCCCCGCTGTGCTTCCAGCTCCCAACCTTTGATCCCTGGTTCCCCGTCTCCCCAGTCAGGTAGTTAGCCCTGAGCCACAGGCAGAAATGCACTCATGTTCTCCCCCAGCCGACCCTCCCTCCCTCCCGTATTGCCCATTTGGGTTAACGGTGCTGGCGTGCCCCTGCCCTGCTGCCCTCAGGGGACTCTCGCCTGGCCGCGGGGGGTGAGGGACGGGGGCTAGGCCACAGTGTGGGGGGCCAACCCGCGAGGAAGAATGTGGTGGGTGCTGATGGAACCCAGGGAACCTTTCCTGCCATGGTACACCCGAGTAGCCACCAGGTGGCGGTATTGTCTCAGATTTTGCCTGGAGGCCTCCTCCCTGGGGTGGGGGGGGAGGGGAGCTGCTCCCCTGGGCCAGCCTCCTGAGCTGGAATCCAGCTGGGACCTGTGCCCTGGTCGTCAGCGAGCAGGAAAGGGAGCAGGAAAGGGAGCAGGCTGGGAGCTGCTTTGATAGATTTTTCCCAAGTAGGCAACAAATGTGCAGGGAGTGCTTGCCTGGTGACAGTGGTGCATCGGCCCTTAACCAGGGTCACTCACCCCATCCCCACAGCCAGCCACGGGAGTAGATTGTGACCCCACTTTTTTATTGAGGTATAATTGACATCGGACATTAGTTTCAGGTGGACAGCATAATGAATCCATATTTGTATATATGCAAAATGATCAAAGCATGTCTAGTTAACATCTGTCACCATGATTACAAAAGACCTCTTAGCAACTTCCAAAGATGCAGTGCAGTCTTCAGGGCCCTCACCCCGCCATGCCTGACATCCCCAGGACCCCTTTTACAGCTGGAGTCTGGGCCTTTCGGCCCCTCCGCCATCCAGACCACCTCCCCCGCGGCCCCAGGCTGCTCTCGGCACCTCTAAGTATGGGGGGCTGGTCACCACGTATAAGGGCGGTTATGTGGCCTTTGTCTTTCCTGGACTCGCCGCACCTCACATAACACCTCCAAGGCCCATCCATGCTGTTGCAAACAGCAAGATTTTGTTTCCTGTGGCTGAGTCAGATCCCACTCTGTCTGTACGCCGCGTCTTCTTTATCCCTTCGCCGGTCATCAGACACCTAGGGGCCCCCGTGTCTTGGCAGTTGGAGATAATGCTGCAGTGAACGTGGGGTGCAGATATCTTGTCGAGTTAGTGTTTTGTTCTCTTTGGATAAATTCCCAGAAGAGGAATTGCTGAGTCCTAGGGGAGTTCTAGTTCTAATTTTGTGAGGCTCCTCCATACCGTGTTCCCGGTGGTTGCACCCGATTGCACTCCCAACAGGATCCGAGGTTTCCCTTTTCTCCACAACCTGGCCAACACTTGTTCATCTTACTGCGGCCCCAGTTCAGAGGCGGGCAAAGACCTGCCCGAGGTCACCCTCCAAAGTCCAGTCCTTCCCTCCCACCCCTTCTCCGGATAGACGATGTCTGTAGGGTCGACCGGCCTACCTTCATCGCTGGGCCCTTTGCCTCAGGGGCCGCTCGAGGCTGTTGCCGCCTGCAGTTGTACAGGGACCGGATGGTTTCAGCCCAGGTCTGCGCTGCGTCAGCCCCGTGGGGCCCTCCGGCAGGGGTGGCCGAGGACAAGCGCTGGGCAGCGGTTCTCCTCGCGGTTTCTACTTGAGGGAATAAAACCCAAAGGTCTGCGGCTGCCCCTCAAGCGGGACCTACTGCTGAAGGCCACAGCGCCGGCTGTTCTGCTGCTGTGCGCCTGCGGGCTTCCGCTCAGCCTCCCCCCAGGTCCCTGAAGAAAGAGCTGCTTCAACCAGGACGGCTCCTCTTTGTGCTGCTTACAGGGAGGAGCCCTTTTTACGGCAATCCTACTGCTAAAAAGCCTTGAGATAGGATTTAAAATGTTCAACCCCATTGACCTCTAAATTCCTGGTTCCTAAAGCCTTGGGCCCACACAGCTGCTGCGGCAGACAGTGTGCCGGCCCGGCCCCGACCCCACTGCCCAGGCCCGCAGGCCCAGCTCTGCTGCAGCCCCCCCACCACCCCCATGTTTGGACAGTGCCATCCCTCCTGGCCCTCGGGGTAAACCGCAGGCCTTCTCCCTTCCCCAGCAGAGCTACTTGCCTCTGAGTTTCCATCAGACTCGGAGCCTACCTTTATATGTTTCCGTGACCTAGAGTCAGGTAAGCTTCAGTCTTCAGCACGAGGTGGGACAGGTGTGTCCCTCCCGGGACCGGCGCTGGGAACTCAGGAGGGTGCTGCCCCTCCCCCGGGTCACCTAGTGTGTCCGCAGGCATATCCCAGGAGGCACCAAGTCCAAGGGTCCCCTGGGCCTGGTGACAGTGTGGGCCCCAGGTCAGGTGGGGGATGGCGCTCCAGAGAGGGCCTTTAGCTTGCCCGCGGCCCCTCACCCAGCAGGCAGCCTGGCCGGTGGTTAGCTCGTACCTTCGGGCACCCCAGCCCTTGCGGAGAGCGGAGCAGGGACTGGGAATGGAATCTGTCGTTGCAAACTGGGGGGCCACGTGCAGCCGTAGAGGTGCGCCTCTACCCACACCCCCACACCACACGCTGCACCCAGAGGGCCCCCGCGGGCCTGGCCTGAGGGCTGGGAGTGGGCTTCTCTGCTGTGCTCACGCACTGACCCTGCTTCTCTGTGCACTCCCTCTTCCAGTATGAATACAGCTTCCGCACGGAGCAGAGCGCTGCAGCCCGTCTCCCGCCCAGCCCCACTCGGTGTCAGCAGATCCCCCAGTCCTGAGGGGCCAGTCACCACTCTGTCGCCGTGGGGAGAAGACACAGCTGCCCAGACTACTGAGCGCCCTTCCCTCGCCCAGGCCCCCCTGCCCACCGTTCCTTCCTGCCCCACTGTGGGGCTCGTCCGGGAGACTCTGGGCAGCTGGGCTGTGACCTCCTTGGCCCTCAGCTTGCCTAATGGGACATCCCCATCTCCCTGGGGACACTGTTCATAATCACAACTAATCTGTGTTTGCTGTAGTGACCAGCGGCTCCTAACGTGTCTGTGTGACGACCAGCCCTCCAAACAGCCCTACGCACCCCGGGAGTCGCCCCGAGGGCCCCGCACACTTGCTGGAGCTGCCCAGTGACGACACCGGCTCCCTTTCCTCCAGACTGTCGCCTGCCACAAAGCTATCCGTTTCCTTCTGGAAGCCCCAGAGGTGGGTGGCAACGGTGCACAGCCCGCTCTAGGCCTCCCCGAGGGCTCCAGGCCTGGGCTGCTGTGGAAAAAGTCCCTCACGCCAACGGTGGCAAGCTCCCTGACCTCTCACGGGGAACTGGATGACACACAGGAGGAAGGAGCCTGGTGTCCCCGAGTGGCCCTGAGCCCGGGTCCCGGCCCCACTGGTGGCTGCACCACAGACTCCATGCCCCAGTCACACACTGGACACGCTGAGGTCGGGGAGCAGCCGCCTGGCTACCCGCACAGAAGGCTGGCCGTCGGGGCGAGAAGGCGGAGGGACCTGGTGCTTGCTCGGAAGGCGGTCTCGCTGTCCAGGACACTGTGCTCACACCGCACGCCCCGTTCCTCCCAAAGGGCTCATCTCTGCAGCGCCCACATGCCAACTTCCGCGCCAGCTGCCTCAGCCCCGTGCCCTGCCCCAGGGACAGGCCCTCCCCGGGCCGCGGGTGAGGAGAGGCTCAGCCAGTGGCCTGCCCCAGAAGGATGCGGGGACACACATCCTGCGGAGCCAGGCCGCAGCGCGATGCACTCCACAGACAGCAACAATTGTTTTAGAAAGTCCGTGAGAGCCAGGCCACTGAGCTGGGGACAGCACGGACCCGTCTGCCACAGCCGGCCAGCGGACACACGGGCCTTTCCTACCGTGCTGGCTGCCGAGATGAGCCCCGCGCGTGTGTGCCATGAGAAGAGGGCTACAAGCGTCCCTGGGGGCTCAGACCCTCCCCCAGTGGCCTGCCTGGTCTACCTCTCAGGATTTGTCCTGAGTTAATTCCACAGAATGTTGGTATCTCCTCTCTGGGGGGCCCCCAGATGGTGGGAGCTTAGATGAAAGGCTTGAGGTGAGGCTGGGGGTGGGGGCATGGAGCGTGGGGAGAGTCCCCCACCACAAAGGGAGCACAGGAGGGCCATGGCCAGGGACAGGTGCCACCCCCCACCCCCACCCCCAGGTCTCCTTGGATGACTCATGGTGGTTGGGGCAGAATGGACCAACACCATGAGGAGGGGGGCCCCTGGCTAAGCAGTGGGCCCGGCAGAAATACCTCATATGCACCTTCATAGGCCCCATTTCCAACAGCTCCACTCGCCCGCCTGGGTCGCCCGTTGATCTTCATTCGATACCTCCTGATCTTGGTGCATTAGGGAAGCGGTCACCTCTCCCTGCCTCAGCCTGGACTGAGGACATCCCCGGTGGGGAGTGGCAGGGAAATGCAGGTAGTGGATGGGACAGCCAGTGGCTGGAGCCAGCTGTCCATCTGGGAACCTTCTGGGATTGGTGCTAAACCAGGAGAGGACAGAGCTATTGAACTGGTCTCAGATGCGCCCACTGAAATAAGCTAGTCGTGTTTCTGGGGAATTGAAGCCCTGTGTCTACTGTTGTGTTTTGGGTGGGTGGCTGGTCCAAAACCAAGTGACCCGTGTGACCCGAAGCCCAGTAGTGAGGGGCAGTGCTCATTACTCTTCACTTGGCTTGCCTTATTGTGAGATTGTCATCCGACAGGTAGCACCTGGCCACCCTTGTCCCTGGACTGACAGCCAGGCCTTTTAGTGGAAAGGTCCAGAGATGAGCACATGGGAGCTGGGGTCCAGGCACACGGAGGCGGGGCAGGGAGGAGGGGCTATCTGGAAGGAGGAGGGTGCTCGCCCCCCGAGCCCCTGGGGCTGTCCTGCAGTTAGGGGACGGTCCGAGAGCAAGGCCAGGCTGAGGGCCACCAGGAACAGGGCAGATCTGCTGGGCTCAGGTGGGCTTGTGGCCACCTCCACCACATCATAGACAGAAGCCACGAGTGACAGTGACTGTTCGGACCCATGACCTGCAGCTTTGACAAGTTAGACAGTGACCGTGGTAGGGAAAGGCTGGCATCCGTGGTAGACTGTAGGCTGCTCCTAGCCCTCTTTCCTTGCCTTCTGAGAGGTGGGGAGGGAGCAAGCGTGTGACGGGGGGCCGGGGGTGCCTCATGCAGACCGCAGGACAGCCTGGACTCCTGGCTCATGCCTGGGAGGGAGCATTTCTTCCCCAACCCTGGGGCCACGTGGGGAGGGGAGGACAAGGGTTCTCAGAAGCGTGAAGGGTGCAGCATGGCCCTCAGCCGCCCCCCAGCATTCCCTGCTTCCGTCCCCCCCCAAGAAGACTAACCAGAGCACAGCTTCCCTTTGTCTTTCCTTTTCCCTCTGAAACTGCACAGTCTCCCTCCAGAGCCCTGGGAAACAGCACAAAGGTAGTGAGGAGTAAGTTGTTGGCTCCAGTTCACTCACAAAGTTCTATCAAGGCTTTTTCCCACCCCGAGTCAGGGAACTAATCCGGCCACTTGGATCTTCTGCCTGGAGAGGGGCACACCGGTGGTCCGCCGAGGAAACAGGTTACAGCCCCCACACCTGCCTGGGCCCCCACTCCCCAGTCAGAGGAGGGCTGCTGCCTGCGTCTCCCTCGCTGGGAGTCCTGACGGCCACCTGGTTGGCAAGAAGACCGCGAGGGTCACCTCCCCGGCCCGGTGTCCCACGGAAAGGCAGCGGGGCAGGGGCCAAGAAAAGACTCACCCCACCGGAGCCCCTGCTCCCTGCCAGCCACAAGGCCGGCACTTTAAGCACAGTTTCTCCTGTTATTCCCCTTAAAAAACAAGCCCCCAGAAGGGGATGTACCTTGCTCCTTGTTACAGAGGAAGAAGCGGAGGCTCGTCAGCAGGCGCAAGGGGTCAGTGGCAGAGATGGGATCTGGAGCCCCATCTCGTCTCCGAGCGGCCGGGGCCAGCGGGCCCATCCCAAGCACATGCTTCACTCTGACCTGTCTCCTGCCCCGTGAAGACTTCCCAGCTCCACCAGCCACGCTGGTTCCAGCTGATCTGCCCTCTCCCCAGCGCCACGGTGCTGAGCGTGCCTGCTCACTCCACCCCAACGACGAGGGTCCCTGGGATCCCCGGGGAGCCTGAAGCCCAAGCAGCGCCTTGACACGGCAGCCACCTGCCTGCTGGGGTGGGGGTGGGGGAACAGGCTGAGCTCGTTTGACTTGGTCCACAATCTCCTGGGGCCTGGACGTGGTGGCCAGGCACCCACCCCCTACCCTAGCCTCGCAGCCTGGCACCCCTGCCTGGGTCGGCCCCCCTGACTTCACCTGCTCCAGATGCGGCCCCGGAGCGGCTGTCACCACCCTGGACAGGCTTCTGTTCTCCCAGCAGAAGGCACATGAGCTGCCCTGGAACCGCACGGGGCCTGCGACAGGCCACTGTGCACTCGCCACAGGAACGATGCCCTTACTGTATTTATTTGCGGTGACTCTTGTATTTGGCAAAGGGAAGTTTCACTGTGTGATTGTCTGTCTTAATATAATTTGTTAAATAAACGTTTGTTTTAACCTTTTCCTGGCTTGCTGCTGTGACGCTGCCTACGCGAGGTCAGCAACCCTCATGGGGCGGAGGCTCCAGGCCCCAGGGTCCTCCCCAACTCATCCCAGATAGTGGCGCAGCCAGCCGAGGCAGCAGGGGACAGAGAGCCACCACCGGGCCTCCCAGCCTTCTAGGACATACTGGTGGGCTGCTCTGCCCCCGTTGAGAGGCCCGGTCTGAGCCCGGGGAATTCAGGAGGGCAAAGCAAGCCCCGCCATCTCCAGGAACAGGCGAAAACGCCAATTGCCACCAAAGCATGCAAGACATGTGTGCCCGCCAGAGGCCGCCAGCGGGCCCAGGGCCCTGTCTGCGCAGGCGCGAGGCGTGGGTGGGGTGGCGCGGGGTGGGGGGGGTGTTGCTCCTCTGGAGACTTGCAGTCCCCATGGTTTCAGTGTCCGGTCCTGACAGCTCACCTGCTTGCAAGACGCCACTCTGAACGTGGGACTAAAGGGCCGCAGGACCTGGCCTGGGGCTCCCCGTGAGGCCCTCAGTTCAGGTTTCACGATCAAAGCTCTCAGCCTCCTTTCGCAGTGACCTTTGCATGTTTGGGCGAGAAGTCACCATCGGAGCTGTCTCTGCCTTGGGCCCTGCTTATGCCAGACTCAGAATGGGCCACCTTCACCTCGGCTCTTATGAGGACCCTGAGAGCCCCCAAAGTGTCCATGCCTCCAGCCCCGGATCCCCTCTCCCCCGCCCCCCTGGCCTCACTGGGAAGGAAAAGCAGCTCAGAAAATTCCATGAGACCCACAAAGCACACCCCACAGGGAGTTTGAGGAACTAGATTCAGATTCCGGCTCTGCCACTGCCTGACGGTGTGGCTTTCAGCTGGTTACCCAGCACCCACAGAAGAGGGGGGACACTGCCGGGGAAGAGGGGATGAGGATGCCCGCAGGGCACCCAGCACAAGCAGAGACCGAGGGCCACACCAGGTCTTTCCATGGAGTCCCTACTAGAGCTGGGTCACCAGGGGAGTGCAGGTGACGGCCTCGGGCAACCAGGACACAGAGTCTCTTTGCAAGAGGCCTCAGGCTCTGCTCTCAGGAAGGCAGACAAATGGATCCCCCCGGGGCCCAGCAGGAGGCACCTCCAAGCAAGAAACCGAAATCTACTCACAGCAGCCTAGGCCTGGGCAGGGTTCGTGGCCAGACCAGGCTCCCGTGTCTCCTGTTTTTGCCCACACTGCCTCACCTGCCTCCCCGCTCTGGCCAGCTGCTTCCACTTCCTATACACTCTAGCCTCCGCTCCCGTGTGCCCTCTATGACAGCATGTATGACATGCCCGCTCATGTGCCCACACAGCCACTCTAGTTTACGCTTCTCTGTTCAGAAGATCCAAAGGCTAGAGTCCCAGGACAGACTCTGATTGGCCAGCCTGGGTCAGGTGATCGTTCTAGCCCCCAGCACCGGGGTGCGGGGCAGGGCGGGGCAGGGGAGCGTGTGATCACAACGTATCTGGAGCAGGTCTAGATTTATTCAGACCCTCGACAGGCATCTCCCCAGGAACAGGGGAACGTGAGCCTGGAGGGGGAGAGGTAGCAAGCCTTCCAGGGTAGCCAAGTCCTCCGTCAGCAGCTCTGTGCCATGGGGAGAAGCGCCAGAGGAGGGCAGAGCATCATTCACCCTCCTATCCATCTATCTGTCCATCCCCACATACCAGGTGGTAGGAGCCCCTCCACGTGTAGGACCTGAGCCCAGCGCCAGGGATCCAGCAGCAAGCCCCAACACCACTGGCATCCCTGTCCTCGTGCAGCTGACCGGCTAGCCTGCCCCACTCTACCCCCCAC